>CAXIVM010000448.1:0-19000 GCA_964035705.1 Porites rus | reverse complement strand
CACATGGTCACATGGCATTAAGATCCACAGTTACGACTGTCGCTACGACATGCAGCTCTCGTTGTGAGGTGAGGCACAAGTCGGCGGACATTGCGGTTGGTACGGACAATCCTCACATGAGACGCTGGTCACATCGAAGGCGGTTTCCCAACCTCAACGTGCAACATGCTCGGTCTGGACAGGTGGCAAAGGCTCAAATTCCTAAATGCGATGACTCAGGATTACCTTTACCATATTGGTGATTTCTTGGGATTCCAGGATGCCCCAAGTGTCGTTCGGCGAGAACATGTGACAAGAACATGTGGCAACAACATGTCGGAAAATATCTAGCTCAGCTATCCGGGAGTGGGCTCGAAGGGTCATAGACGGTCATAAAACGGCATAAGAACGGGAGCCGAACATGGGTTTAGCACTCCCTAAACCAGGCAACTCCAGTTTTTTTCACCAGTTTCCTCTCTGGACAAACCAGTACGGAAGCTAACGGACACCACTGTGGCAAATTTGATGCAAATTTGGAAACAAACGTTTCTGCGTCAACGTGTGATTCACCATTTTGAACCAATAGCTCTAGTATGGTGGCACATCGGCGGTCTAAGTCACTGGCGCCTATCTCTATCTGAGCCTATCTCTCTCATGCAAAAGCATGATTGCAACATGCCTGCTATTGTATTAAGCTATAATGTAGCCTCTTGATTAATAACCTCCCCTGTGAAGAGGTTTTTTCCCCCTATGCAGGCATTGTGGCTCAGGCCTTCACGCCGGCATGTCTGTCACCTCCCTCTTGGGGAGTGCGAACTGAGCCATGACACTATCCACGTCGATATGCCCCAGCCATGAGATGTACATCCCTTTTCGTCTCCTTTCGACCAAGCTGCCCGATCCTATGCACAACTTGGCCAATGCTAGCATTGCTCAGCTATCTAAGACAGCACTGCCAGCAATGTGCTATGCACAGGTGATGTCACCACTCTAAACAGGCCAGCTTCTCACTTCCGGGAAAAGAGTTCAGGGCTGGGGGGGCCCGAGAAGCTGACACCCCAGTGGTCACATCCAACTCTAGGGGATAGCTGTGCATCCCTTTTCGTCTCCTTTCGACCAAGCTGCCCGATCCTATGCACAACTTGGCCAATGCTAGCATTGCTCAGCTATCTAAGACAGCACTGCCAGCAATGTGCTATGCACAGGTGATGTCACCACTCTAAACAGGCCAGCTTCTCACTTCCGCTTCTCAGTTTCTGCGCTGCAAGCTCCGTAAAATTCAGGGTAGCGCTCGGTTAGATGCCAGCGCTCGCATAGGATCGGCCACGCAGCATCACCAAGTGTGTGCACTAGCACGCGGTTTCTCTTAGGCAGCTCGTGCAAAAGAAGCTGGGCGCTAACCTCTTGAAGATAAAACTCGAGGGTTTTCACTCGAGCCCATCGGCCCCTCCATGCAATCCAAGGAACATCTTCGGTGCGGCCATAGAGAAAAGTCGCCCCGCTGCTGCGCAGCGAGGCCGGAGTTGCTCCGCGCTGAGCTTGTCGGTGGGGTATACCTAGGTGGGCCATGACGGCGTCCCACTGTTTTCTGAAAAGGCTGATGGAACCATTGTACAATCGGCAGTGCAAAGGGAAGTCGCCAAAGATCTGCTCTGCCAAATGGATAATCTGAGCATCATCTATTCGGCCGTGCTGACGTCTAGCAAATCTAGCTGTCTTTGGATTCTGCAGATGAATATAGAGGCAGGTCATATCAAAGCAAACATCTTTGGGAAAAACCAAATCTTTTCTTGTGAGGGCGATCATCTCGCTCGGATGAAGCATTGCTGCAAAACCCAGCAGTACGATGCCCACCCAAACACGCCAGCCCCAAAATGTTGCAACTGTGACTGCAGTTCGAATAGCTATCCCTGGAAGGACAGCCCTGCACTGACCTGGTTCATGGATCTGCCACTTTCGGTCGATTTGCCAGGCTAAGGTCAAAGACGATTTGCACTGAGGAAATTGCTCGGCCACCCCTGTAATTGCATAAACGAATAAGTACCTACTAGGTAAGCCCCTTTCAAAGAGTTGCACACCGTAGGCCCTCAGAGCCCATCCAACAGCCAAAGGGTCTTGCACTAGTCTATCGAAATCTAATCCGCAAGTATCTTTCACCCATTCAGCAAAAGCTTGCGCGCACTGCCGCATGCGAGAGGCTGTCTCAGGAGCAAAACCCACTGTCAAATCCAAAGCCCCTCGAGGATGCAAAACTCGTGGCTTTGCGCGTGGACCCGAAGGCCCTGGATTCAATTCTATGTCACCGGCTAGGATTAACAAAATAAAACGGATCCACCTTCCTGGAACACGGGCCACTCTGGAAGAATTCACTACTATGTCGAACGCTCTAGAGTCACCATCTGCCAGTTGAGCAAGCCAGGCCGGCTTGTCCTTCGTCGGGGGGGCCAAAGGGCGGCCTCTGGAGGGGCCGTCAGCTTTGTTGGAAGCTGAATAGCAATGCAAACCACCCGGGTACAGATTACCTCCAATGATATACGCAATGCTACCTTGCAGAACCCTGCTAATTGAAAATGAACTAGAGCGGCCCTTGGCACTGGCCCCCAAAGTCACTCTGGAATCAAGCAATCCAACAAATCGGGAATCTCTCGAAGATTTGGCCATGTGTTTAATGCAGGACTTATAAGTGCGTGTCTCGTTTACATTGATATGGCCGGGTTTCACAAAATTGAATCTAAAAACCTCACGAAATGGCAAAGACTCACATATTTCGCCTATCCATTCAGGGTCCTCGTACCAGGGACGCGACGGGTATGGAGGCTCAGGCAAAGGCACAGCTGAAATCTCATCTAGCGTAAGGCCGACTTCAAGTGCAGAGGATGCCACGGCGCTAGCCGGCACAGGGGAAACGCCCGATCGAGCTGCTTCTTTGCTGCCCACTGCCATCGCTTGCACCTAGACAGCTGAGAAGTCAGAAACCCGTTCTCCGGGTTGCGGCATGGTTTCATACACAGATTCAATACCTGGTCTACACCTTTCGTTGAAATCCTTGATGCTCGCCTCTGTGAAAGTACCTTCGACTACAAGTGATTTCCTTTATAGGGACACGAACAGGAGCTCTGCAATGGCACTAGCCATGGCTTGTTGTGAAGCCACTTGGAAGGCTTGTGAAATCCACTACCAAAACAGCAAAATGCGAAATGAGTGATTACGCAGCCCAAACGAATCAAGGTTTGAAACACGTTCAGCAAAAACAAGCAGCTGTTTCGAGGCTGCTCAATACTGACAAAGGAACCATACTTCAGTGCCAAAATCAGTAATATGCCCACCCGCTGAGCTATCTTATTGTGATAGGCTGTGTAGGGGTCTGAGGGATCAAAGCCGAACGGGATTTCCTTAGACCTTACTCGGGGCCGTCTCAAAGTGCCGAAAGACGGGCAAGGCACTGCAGCGTGCCAGTCTCTGACGACACCTCTACACGCCAATGCTGCCAGCTCTCTGAAGACCGCATCGCAGGTGATGTCGCTGACCCTAAGACAGCGCCCATCAACATCAATCCCATCATGCACGCGCAATCCATTGCGCTCATGAGCGAGAGACCAATTCTCCGGCTCCCCGAAAAAACTCAATACAATCGAAAACGAAACCTTCTCTGAGGCTGAGGGAACTTCCACTTGGGGTCCATTACTCTTCAAATGATCTTGAAACATGTGCATGGAATCGGGCTCGATACCATGCTCTGAAAGGATTTGGGACACAGGACTCTGCAAACGTGTGTGGAAACCTTTCTGCTCTGTGTGACGCCATACTTCTTGAGTCACTGCAGCCCCAACTTCGGCGCGAACAACAGCCCCTCCAGTAGGACTTGCGTCCATGCAAAAGATATCACTGCAGTATCCAACTCTCAAATCACACTGAGCTGTAGGGCCCAATACGGCCAGAACTTGAAGCTCATTCAGAGACTGTCTTTTCAAACAAAACACCTGGTCAAGCTTCTTCTCCATACCATCAGTGAAAAGCGAGTCTATGATTGAAAACAGAACACGTCTGAAAAGGAGAACATGAATCCAGCGCCCAACCACCAAATTTAACAGCCTTCGTGCGCAAGTGCGTTTGGAAACTATGGCAAGTGAAATGGCAGACAACAACAGCACGCGGCTTCGGGGTGCCATCACTCGACCCTTTAACCCATCAAAGTCAGCTCCTAGAATGATCCCTTGAGTGCAGTTTCGTTTTGTTTCTTACTCTGCTGCACAAGACCAACGGATCTATAAGCCTTTGAAGCTAACTGGAAAATCTCGGTGTCTCGAAGTGGAGGCTCCTCTGGGATGTCTTTTATCGGTAATCTCTGAAGGCCAACGTGATCATCAATAGCCAAGAGCTCGATAAAACTACCTCTAGGGACCGGGTGCCTATACTTAAGGGTTTCCTTATCTTTCATGGAACCACACAAGAACTTAAGGACATTCCCATGCGCTTGTTGCGCAATTTCAACTGCAAGGTTGTCACCCATAGCAAGAGTTGAAAGACAAAGCAACAAATGAGAGTGCTTGGCATGCTCCTCCTTGAAGCATTTCAGGTGCTCAAGTTCATGAGGTTCAAACTTCATGCGAAAGGCGTTTCTCCTAGCCCTATTTTCACTCACCCGAAAGGTGTAGTAGAAGTCCGAAAGATCATCAGCGGAAAACCGAAAAGCTTCCCAAGGTTCCAAATGTAAGAGGCCTAGCATACAACCAGGGGCGAGGGTCTTGAGTGACTCGCTAACAGTCCACATTCTACCATTGAGGTTCTGAGAGTTAATAACGAGGCGATCGAATTGCGAATCCTTACCTACAGCAAACATCCCTACAGCTTCGTCCCACTGCTTTTGGTCTGCAGGCATAAGTCTCAACGCTCCAAAGTCGTCCCATCTCTGTGCAAGATCCAGCAGCTCAGACCTACAGTTTATCTTTGCAGGCCTAGAGGATTCCCAAAACTGCTCAGGCTTACGCATGACTTCCGGATCATCAAAAGCAGCTTTTACGACTGGATCATCCAAAAAGCACTAGCTTCGAAACTTGGTGGGAACTGCCACTTGATCCTTGATGAAACGACAGGTCGAGCCCCTGACATAGGTAACGGCTCCGAGCGGTCGACAGGACATTGGTGGTCTGATTTGGGCGACTCATTTCTTTGTAAGGACCTCTTTTACCAAAATGGCTGGAATAGGGGTCCAGTTCGGCATGCAGTTGTATTAAACTCTGCTCGAGGTCCTCACCCGCCAATCGACATGACGGTACTTCCTGCAAAAGCTTAATTACACCTTGGTACTTTTCTTGGAAACGACCCAAATCATCCCCAGTGAAGGCATCGGCAGACAGATGATGCTCCACTAAGCTTTCAATATGTTCAATAATCAAATGTTGAACATTGGAAATGGGGTGTCCTAAGCAAGCCTCAGGCGGCGGCTCACTCACATGGCCCAAGGTCTCCCAGTTCAAACAAGCTATCACCAACTGCACAGCTCTGTGTCGTGTTTGCAGCTGACGCTTCCGCTTGCGTCTCCTGGGTCCAAGGTGTTTGCACGCCGTCCAACTCCACCTGGGCAGAGGGACAGGCCACAACGTCCTCTTTGCAGAGGACTGCACATTGGAGACGGATTGCAAAACAAGGCTCTTCCTACAAAACTGGCTGAGCGCAGTCCGTGAGCTAAGGAAGTCCCTATTAAAATCTTGCGTCAAATTATATGGATCAAAAAACTCAACCGAACTCGACGCGGCAGGCGTCTGGCTACTGCTAGCAAGGGGCTTGTTCGGGGAAGAACTAGATTTGTTAACCGTAGGCAGTATGAAACTGTCTTGCTTTGCCCGCTGTGTTGCACGCAGGTCTGTAGAGCTGTAGGTGTTTGTACAGGTTTCACACTCACCTATTGTGGCAGAAATGACTTCATGTTCACCCAAGCCTGCCAGACCTGAAACATGATTAGGCTGATGGGATAAGCATGCTCGCGGCGGAACGGCAGGCAGGCTTACAGGCAGAAGAAATTCAACTGGCGCTGCTACTGGCCCAAGCGCGGGAGAATCGCTACCGGCACGGCGCGGGATGCAGCTGGCACAATGGTAATCAAGACTGTTTACACGTTTATCGGTTTTACCATGTCTTACGAATGAAACCTCAGTACGATCCAAGGCACTGCAATGTCCCAAAGCAGCCGGCTGGCTCATACATTCACTCAAAGACTGAGGCTCTCCGGGCGCGCAAACCCTCAACTGGCAGCTGCGTCTGCACTGTCCCCATCCTTCCCGGATCCCTTCTTGCCCTTCTTGCCCTTTGGTTTCGGTTTGGGTTTTGGCCCGTCTTCGAGTTCCGAGCCGGCACTGGTCTGCTTGCCTTTTGGTTTTCCAAGAGTCTGAATTCTGCCTTCGATGTAGTCGAGGTCTTTGAGGAAGGCCAGATTCGCCGACACCCACAAAGCGGGGCAAGCCGGGTAAAGGGCTTCAACCCTGGGGTCCCCTTTACCGAGAAGTGCAGATGAGTGTTTGGTTCTGGGAACCCTGACATCAGCCACCCCAACTCCAGTCTGGAGTTGTCCAAGGCACTCTGCTCTATGAAAAACAGCATCCTGGCAATGAACCCTTTCATGATGGGATCCTGGGCAACATGAGCTATCGACCACCCTTCTGCTGCGAGAACGGCAAAAAATGGGCTAACATCTTGTTTTCGGCCAAGGGACTCGCCGCTCTATGTAGAGATGCATCAGGTCCTTGTCTTCCTTGTCCATCGAGATGCCCAATTCCTGCATGGCATTCAACCGAGCGACTTCTCCGACCTTGGGAAGATCCTGAACTGTCCTCAGGTACATGTCTCTGGCCATGCACCCTCTGGCACTTCCGGAGTTGTTTCCGGACTCGCTGCCCCCTCCGCTTAGCAGGGTAGACATTGGATCTTTGGGCGCCATCATGCGTTGCATCAAAACAGAGTTCTGCTTCATCTGAAGCAACATCCGTTGAATGGGGTCTGCAACCAACTCCGGTCCCAAGTCCCACTCCGGTCCTGGCAATGCTGGATCTTCGATGACACCCTTCTCGGCCTCTGCATGGAGACCCTCTAGCATTGGATACATCTGTTAAGGATTGACGCTGAACTGCTGCTCCTAAACGACCCGGCGGAGTGCCGGCCAACTGTTGCAACTTCATCAATTCCTCGGAATTGAGTCCTGATGAGGCAGGCTGGGTTCCAAACAAGCGTTGTTCTGCTCCATGCTTGGCTCCTGGCAGCAAGGGGACGGTGGAAGGTCTTGGCGGAATGACTGGCTGGCGGGCACGAGCCAACTCTGCTTCCAAAGCGCGCATGCGCTCTTTCAGCTGGGCAACCTCGCCCTGATCCCCATTTGCAGCAAGAGACGGGGAAGGCACATCTGACTCCTCGTACTCCACTCCTGTGTGATAGTCGGCAGTCACCTCGGCGTCCAAACCAGCCCCCTCTCCCAACCAGGTTTCTGCTAGTCGCAAGGCTGAAGATGCGGATGGACGACCTGACTGGTCTCCAACCTGGAAATGGACCACACGAGTATTTCGCGCAGCCGCTCCTCTGAGCACGGTGGACTTGAAGAAACTGCTGATGGCTTCCCATCCTAAATCTACTAGTTGACATTCGGCCAGGCCCAAAACTTTGCTGCGCGAAGACACTACAGTCACCTCGCTGTCCCAGAAAACAGGTTCCACCTGACTCTCTGAACTGGCATGCAAAATGGCAGTCTGAATCTCGTCGCTCTTTGGGATCAAAAGCATAAGGCCACGCGAACGAACCAAAATGGGAAAACATGCACCTACTGCGACTGAACCAGCACTCTGGAAATCTTCGGCCTCTAAAGGGATCCATATTGATGTGAGACTGAGCACTGACCTCTCGTCGACTCCACGAACAAAGCCAACGACCTCCTCCCAGGTCAAGGGAGGCCCTTTGAGCCCTGAAGAGCTAGAGGTCATCAAGCGTCTCCCTCTGTCCGAGTGGGAAAGGCTTGGCACACACAGGTCCTATCGAAGTCCGAACGTTGGTGCCAATGAGCAGCCCAAAAACCTTAGAGGCAGTTGGGCAACGAAAGAGGCTAAGGGGAGTTCCTGCAAGGCGTCGATGACACTCGGGCCTGGATAGCTACCTCAGGTCGCTGGAGGTTTGACCCCACTCCTCGCACCACGGTGTTTTCGTCAAAGGTCCCGACGGTATTCAGCAAGCCTCTGTTGCACAGAGGGAGGCACAGAGGGAGGAACGGGCCCCAGATATGCAGCTCCAAGCCGCGCCACCAAGAAACCAAGCCGCTGACAGCCCCTCGAGAGGATGCAGCCTACAGCACAGCCCCCGCAGCAAATTCCAATGAGGAAGGCAAGGAGAATCAGGAATGCACCCAAGCCCCCAAGGACACGACGCAGTCCCCGGAGTGGACCAGTATCGGGCTTCACGGATCAGATCAGCTAAACTGAACGCTAAATTCATTCACTTGACCCGAGAAGCTGACACCCCAGTGGTCACATCCAACTCTAGGGGATAGCTGTGCATAGCAGAGACCAACCTTGGAATGTGTTCGACTCATTTAGTGACATACGCCAAGCGTCCAGAAGTCTGTCAAGAGATGAGCAAGGCATGTTTTCTCCAGGAAACGCCTGATTTTAGCAGAGTGGGAAGACGAAGCCAAGATGGTGTAGTCGCTGTGATAGTATCGTCTCTTGGAGTTCCTTTTTGCTTTGTCGAGTTGTAAGGCTTGGAAATAGACTCACTCGACTCTCAAAAGGTCTTGGGAGGTTCCCAACTCGAGCTTTTACCGAAAATTGCGATCTGAAAGTCGTGCTTGGTGGCGAATTTTCTGAAGACTCTTCTGGTGACTTTTGAAGTCCCATGTGGCCAAAAGGCACTTACATATCGACATCGGCCTGAGCCAACGACTCGTCAAATTGATGTTTCATATTTCGTCATAGCAAGCAGCGCAGTGGCGAGTTCCCATGAGTTCACGATCCTGCCTTCTCGTCTTTTTCCTTCGCTGTATACGACCCAGTCGCTGCGCGACGCTGAGGTGTCTTTGTAAGCTTCACATAGTGGGCGTCTGGTAGCAGTTCATTTAGTCTTGAATGGGTAGGATCTCACATAATTACTCTTTTCTCAGTCATCTCAAGAAGGGATCCAATTCAGTTTTTGCAATTGCCATTGTCCCACAGTGTACATGCCAAACCCACCTGTACCCGTCACATTAGGTGACAGTTCTGACAAAGGGCGGTTGTGAGCGCGTCGAACCGCAAGTCCGTGCATCCAAATGGGGTGGGTTTGTTATGGTTTATTAATCAAGAGTCTGCATGTCATTACTGTGTGTTGCCCGGCTGCCGCCCTTCCAAATCAATCCTCACGCCGGGCCAGCACTGGCGCCAGGCCACCAGTCGTACAGCGCTTCCCGCCACCAGGCACAGGCAAGTATCCTGAGAGCAAACAAATGACTGGAACGTGCAAGTATCTGATCTGTCAAACAAATCAAACACTTGACTGGAGGACTGGAGCGGCATGACATCAATGACATTTGCTGAAGAACTGGACACCGGAAACCCATGGAGACCAAGCGCACTTCAGGGGACTCCAACAATCCCCCTGTAAGAGACCGTCCGCATATTATAGGCCACGGCGAAAAACGGCGTGCATGGATGCAGGTCCGGTGGCAATCCACCATTCCAGGTGAAAACAAACCGCGTAACACTCTTTTTGATGGCGTCCTATTTCTTCTTGCCAAGTCTCTGCAAGTTCGGATTGATGCGCATATACATGGACTTGCCGCAGATAAGCAAGGCTCCTCCTGCACCGGAACCACACAAAACAATGGCAGCTGAATCAGCTGAACAGCGAAAACAATTTCTCGCACCGTCGTTGCTTGGCAAACCAGGCCGTGCCACACCCCACAAACGAAGGAAGCCATCAACCAATTGGAAGAGCATCGAACCGGTTACTAATATTTTTGTCATCAAAACAAATTACAAGGGAAAGATTGAAGGAGGTACGGATTATGTGCAAGTGTTTTGTCGTCCCCGATGAAACAGCCCCTAGAAATCTGGCCGTTGTTTGTGCCGTAAGTAGCCTTGCGGTTTATCAAAGCCGTACGCTGAATAGATCCACTGCTATGATCCGTGGGTTCAGGTACTGCCTGTCTACTCACTCCTTTTGAGTTTTGTGACTGCCGAACATGCGAAGGATTTTGTGACTGTCTTCCCATTGCATTGGTCTCGTCTCCGTCCAGTGGCCCAGCTTATTTCCATTAATATTGTGTAGTGCACTTGTTTCTTGGATGCTGTCACTGCATTCTGGCTCTTTCACGTTTGTGTCCATCCATATGTAAGGCGATGCATTCTCCTACAGCACGACACCTCATCCTCAGACAACTGGAATGCAAATGCATCACACTTCATTCTCTTCTGTCTTATCTTTGTTTGAGACAACCGGTCATGCTTCCCACGCAAAAACTCCACCAACGGACGGCTCCTCCCATGGAAACTGGACCTGGGCTTGGTACGAAGTTCACCCACTCCACACTAAACTAGATCAGACCGAAGCTTGAGAATGGAACACCCTTCAGGTAGCCATACGTACCGTAGAAAAAGGGTAGACGCTCTGATCCAGTTGAGTTGGAACAGCTTCAGCATGATCATGTTCCTTTGGTCGTCCCGGAGCTCATGCGCTGCAAGTGGCGGATGAGGCAGCAGACCATTTGGCTTCGATCGATCCACAGGGAGCCGGTTCCTCTCGGCCAAGCCATTCTTGGGGCATTCTGCTTCGTTCCAGGAGCAAGGCAGGACTATCAGCTTCGCCATAGGAGATCGCCATCTCACCACAATTCACATTCCTCAATATGGCAACAATTTCCTAATGATGATCATCTACTGCATGTCTAAGATTGCACAAAGGAAAGTCACATGCCATGTGAGGCCTCCCCATAATTCTGCTGTATAATATAAATATCTTTAGATTTATTTAATGCTGATAATGCGACCACAATCAAAACAGCCGAGCTTCCCGATGTCAATGACCCAGGACTCCATCAAGCGCTCATTAAATCCGGTGTTCTGAGCGATTGAGGCCTCCCAAAAGCGGAGGTAAACCCAGAAGGTATTGCTCTTGTTTGGAAAGGCCTCCTATCACCTCCTTGACGATCAGTCTAGCCATGTCTATAACCACCAAAATGTGAGAGCTCTTGTTTGTGCTCCAATCCGAAAGCCAAATCGGCCACCCGGTTTTGCCGTGCTTTGCCTCTCCATTCATGTGATTGGTCAAAAGGACATGGTCTTGAATTCACTACCAGGAGCAATGCCGCCTCCAACAAGCCCCGTATTGGCGGAGCCGGCACTGTGGTGAAGGGTGGCTGGGTGGGGCCAAAGCCCGCAAAGCGCAACATCGCCACACAATAGTGGGCCCATCCTCCAGAGAGACAGGCAGAAAATGTGGCAAGCGATAACTTTCTGGGTGAACAGAAAGGACTCGCCTTTTCAGCGTGTTGTTGCTGAAAACCCATGTATTTTCTGTTTGACTACCTACGTGGCGCTTGCAAGGTGTGCCAAACCTCAGACTCTCAACTGGGAACTCAAAAACACCGTCCCACAACTGAGAAAGCTCCTTCTGGTGGGAGGACGTAGAAGCTCATGTTCAGTCCTCTTCGGCCGACGAACAACTGACAAGAGCAAAGCTGCGCAACAAAACCCTGCGAAGACGTCATGTCGTTGCCACCATCAGAAACTGAGGATCCGGACCCACTGTAGGCTGATTAACAGTGAGGATATCTTGCCTGCGTGTTTGCACTTTCCACGCTGTTTGTGTGTGTGTGTGTGTCTGTGTGTTTGACTCTGAAGGTCATTAATTACATATCTGCTGAACCCACTCAGCCATGCGGAATCGTATGAGTATGTGTGTAGGATGAATGGGGTCGGCGTGGTCGATGGCTTCATCCCTACCCTTCCGGAGACTGGCTTGGCGCCGGATCTGCCATCCGATCTGTCATCGGACCTGCGATGGTGGTCGTCTTCTTTTCTTTCTTACCGGGTCCCGGGGCACCCTCCCGACACAAGCACTTTCCCAAATGGCCTTTTAAGGTGTGTAGACCATCAAGCATCTTCAGAATACTGCTAGACCCTTTCTCAGCACTGACCTAATATGCACTAAAGAGCTGCCACACAAGCAGCGCCGTTGATGCGGGTCAAGCACAAGTGCTTTCTCACCACACTGTTGGGGAACGCTGGCACGCATCCTCTTATGCACCTTCACATTGACACGGCTGCGTTGAACCGCAGTGCCTTCTCACCATGCGACTTCCTGCACACCACTATGGGCAGGGCTCTTTCACCCAACAGCGTCATACACCCTCTGCTACTTCATCTATGCCCACTGCAGCCCAGTTTCTCTCAGTTGGGCATAAAGACACACTACACCATGGGCAACGCTCTGCAGTTCGACCACACTCCCCTTCTATACAGCCCACTGAACCTGCTTCTGTGCAGCCTTCACACGCTCTCCCTCCCCATCCTTCTATTTACGCGGTTAGGGGGTGGCGGTAGCCTGTTAAAAACATGTATATATATTATATTCATCTATATTATAAAAAGACACAGCAAGGAATGGCTTGGCTGAGCAAAGTTTGTCTATACAATGCGCTTGGCTGACATCTGTCAACAACCGTTCAACTTTGCAACAGTATTTTTTTTCACGTTGTCATCAGGGAAATGTGGCTCACCCACTCGAAGGGGGGCTGCTTTTGTTTCACAGTTATAATAATCCCAGTCACAAAAGGACCATCAAAAGTGTTCCAAACGGAGCTCCGTTGAGAAAAGAGCTTGTCACACTGCGTGACTTGGGATACATACGCGGACGATTTAAGGGTGTCATGGGGAACCCGCTTGTTGATCTTTTTGAGATCAATCTGTACGGTTTTTGAAAAACCCACCCCGGCCTTGCGAGCGCGAGGGCCGGCAAATTGTTGTCGCAGATGTTGCTCAGCATCTGTCGGCTGGCAAAGGCAACATCTCCCAAGGAACCCAAAGTAAACTCACCTCAGCCGTCGCACATCTCAAACACAAATCAGCAAACGCGCTCGCGCGCTCGCATGGAGCTGGTCCGAATCGGGCTACAAACAAATATTGAGATTCAATCACACAACCAATCAATCACCCTTAACCGTCTTAACCTTCAAAGTGCGAAGTTCAGGATGGGAGAGATGAATTTGAGAATCTGAACACATCACAATCAAGTTTGTGAAAACAAGGTTGACGTTTTCACGCAGGATGTTTGATGGATTCAGGAGTTCTGATTCAAAGAAAATTCGACCAAGTCACCTCTGACATAGAACCAACCTGATACCACCACCCGACGTCCAGTTCGTTGGATGTCGGTGGGTTTGACGTCAAATTCAATCTCAGGCACAACCTGACACCGCTTGGTGAGCACAACAAATACACCACTGCTCATCTCTGAACGTACACAAGCACTGAACAAGAAATGACAATGCAGGGATAGAGGGTCGGCAAGCCGTTGAAGTTTGAGTTTGGAACCAGTTTAATTAAGCCAGAAAGAGTTGCTACAATGCAATTTTCGAGCCCCACACATGTTAATGGAGTCCCTGCGTGCATGGAGCCACTTGTTCCAATCAACAGGATCGGTTTCTCCTGCCTCATCTTGGAGGAGACCTCAATTTGTGAATCTGTTGAGAGACCAATGCGAAGAATGGTGTCAATACCATCTAGTTTTCATGTGGTCAACTACCCTGCAGTTGGGGCGCGCTCATGGGCTGCCACAGAAAAACAGATACATAGAAGCAGCAGCAATGGCACAGGATGTGGCCTGCCGCAAAAGTGTCTTTTTGCTACAGTACTGTATCTGAAGAATATGTGTGTCAAGTATGGATCTAGAGCATGGTATTGTAGCAGGGGCTGAGGGTTAAAAAAGAGTCACTTTACGAAACGAAGCGACTTGTAACTTATATATATATATTATATATACCCAGTGTCATGCGAGGGTGTTTTACTTTCGCCACAGCACAAAAGGTTGCGATTCCAAGCAAGCCTAGGTCCATTCCATGGTGGTATAATTTGGTAGAATGTTAGCTGTGCCAGGGCAGCCATAAATCAATTTGCGCCTTGTACCAAGCTCAGCAGAGAGCCACTGGTGAGATCCAAAACTGGACATCATCATATCTCATCTCGAAGGTGCTTGAAAACTACTGCAACAGGACACCGTGGTTGCCATGGCAAACTGATAACCTAGTCTAGTGTCGCCAAACTGATCCATGTGAGATTACCTCATGTTGTCTTGTGCCTCTGGCCCTTGTCTGTAGCTTGTTTTCCATGAAGGCTGGGTATGGCTCTGGATTGGCAACGCCCCCAATGCCCCCACTCAAATCCAACACACAGTGGGCTTAAAAATGGCTTGGGCCTAATATGTTCACGCGGCCATGCGGATGCAGTGTTGACACAGCCTCAGACCGTCAAACTCTCAACATATGGGCGATGCTCGCAACGTTTGCAGAAAGGTGTCATTAAACAAGAATTGCAAATTCGTGCTCCATGGCATGCCCTTCTGGAGCGCTGGTGACCCAGAATACCTTTCAACCATTGATGATCCTTCCACCGCATGGTCGCGCAAGGGTTGTACTCTGAACAACAAAACAGTTGATGAATAAGAAACAAGATTGTCCAGCTTTTCAATGGAGTTGCTGCACAGGGGATTTGCCAAACATCCTTTCTCAGGCAGTGATGAAGTCAGCCAGCATTTTGATATTGATTGATGTTTTTTGTGCATGTTTGATGAAAGCACTCCCCTCCCTTTACGGCCAGAATTCAAGTCGAGCAAAGCTTGACAACCAAAATAGAGAGCAGACTTGAAATCAGCAGCAGGGCATTTTCCTGACTCAGCAAATCACGCCCCTCCTGAATCATTTGCTGCTCAGTCACGCTTGTTCATTGCCTGGCTTCGTAACTCCACCCTCACACTAGTTTTACATAGTTTTACCAATGAACTACCAGCTGGCCTTGATACAACGCTATACAATGCTTAGAAGTTGAACAATAATTGAATAGACCTATCCAGTTCCTACTATTTTGTACTTTATGGTCTCGGGTCGCCTCCTTCCTGCTTCAAAGACTTCATTGCTATGATCGAGATCAAACAGCATCTCACAAATAGATCTTAAACAGTTTTAACAACACATATATATATATATTATAGCTGTAGGCCGCCTAGGCATGCCTAGGCCCTATACAAGTCCAACACTGACCACAAACTTAGCTCCAAGATACTCCAAGCTCTTACAAACTCCTGGCCTGTTGAGCTCTATCTCAACAACCCCATCAAAGTCCTTCAGCCTCCAGCAAAGCACATGGCAGCCCATTTCTAATAATTTGTGTAATTTGGTCCCATCTCCAAATGGTCCAAGGAGTCCTGTCTGCACTGCAGAAAACCGCGCCTTCCACTCCAAGATAATCTTCCGAAGGCGTTCCCGATGCCTCCCTGGAGTTTTGGCCAGAAAGTGCTTCTGCAGTACCTGGAGTCGGTAACTGGTGTCTTCAAGAAATCGAGATGAACAAAACGAATCGAAGGTAAAGTCACCTTTAAAAGGGCGTTGCCTTGTGTGATTGAATCTCTTGTTCACGACCCGTTGGTCTATAATCCCTTTCAGGTTGTCATCCAGCAGGGTCGCGTGTACGACTTTTTGGCCGTCAACAGTTTTCTGGGTCTCTCCGAGTCTGACATGGACTGATGGCCCCGAGTCTGCCCTTGAGAACGACGAGTCGAAAGCCTCGGAGTCCAATCTGTGCCACAGTACTGGTAGCAAACAGTAGCAGTTCCAAGCACTTCCAAAAATCACCCCGTGGCAGGATTTTTTGTGGTCCCCAAATAGATAGTGGCACGGTCTCCGATGCATTTTACAGTAGTGATCTACAAACTTCTATCTATTTGGGTGTGGTCAAAAACCGTGGCCTCCTCGAGCAATGGCCGCTTCTCAGCAGGTGCAAGCTTCTTGGCCTCACGGTCCGTGCATTTCAAGAAAGAAGAAGAGACATGGAAGTTCCATTTCGCTTCCACCTAATAGCCATTCGCGTGAGTTCACTAAGTTCATCTGAGTTCAAGTGTTCGTTTTCCAGGATGTTCCAGCCATGAAAAACTGAAGAACTTTCGGGACTTGTCGGACTTGTTTATCTTCGCTGATGTAATTCTCTTTTGGGCAAGTCCCAACACTGCTGAAGTAGCTCTGTCTTTAGTGCTTAAAGTTGAGATCTCCAATATCTCCAAGGCACTTCTCCAACGAGCCTTTTGAAATGCTCCGTGCCCCCTGTCAAGTCTGTCGAGCAGACGAAAGTCTCTCTCGCGCCGTGCCTTGCTCTAGTGCGGTAAGCAGCAGGTCTCTTGAAAGGTCGATGCCCAGCCAGGAGCTTGATTATCATTGATTCTCTGGATTCTTTTGAAGAGTGGAGATTTGAGAAAGTGCTACAAGCCGTACAAGCGCTCAGGAAGCATTGTAGCTGTTCATCTCAGTTAGGCAA
Organism: Porites rus; assembly: GCA_964035705.1. Classification (NCBI taxonomy): domain Eukaryota; kingdom Metazoa; phylum Cnidaria; class Anthozoa; order Scleractinia; family Poritidae; genus Porites; species Porites rus. The sequence continues at coordinate 2,492 of CAXIVM010000448.1, read as the reverse complement.
GTAGCATCGCAGTGCACGAAGCTTGGAGTCGACCGTGTTTATGAATGACAGGCCGCACCCTGCTGGTTGGAGTTGAAGTCTGCAGCATCCATAAGCTTGGTCATCAAGGCTGATGAATCCTTGCAGCCCAAACATTTCTTCAAGGGGGACGAGGCAGCGGAAGTTGGTGCAAACATTTGTTCTTGGTTTTAAAGCACAACAGCAGGAGCATACAGGAGGGCAGCTAGGAGCTGGCACAACTTCTGCCGCATTCGCTCAATCGGCGACATGGAAATGGATCTGCCGGAGGCGAAGCGACGATCAGATCTGTCGTTCAGCGGTCCACCGGTCAACATGCGGTCGCGCTGAAAAGCCGACTGTGCGCAATCTACAAAATACAAAAGGTTTGGCAACCAATGTCTTCCTTAGAGATTAGCCATCAACACTAACACGGTTGTACCCAAGCGAACATGCCCTCGAGCAAAGAAGCTGTTCCTCTCGCTCGCGGTCAGAAAACTTTGGGCATGCAGCTGCTTTTCCCTCAGTCCGCTGAGTTTGGTCTGTTGATCATGTGACACGACCAAGCTCAAATTGAATTCTAAGTCAACAGAATAATTATAAACATATACAGACTGTATCATGTCAGTGCTTCGATCTTTGGAAACGGCAAATCGATGACAAGCAAATCAAAAGCTTTCCAACCAACTGGTGCATTGCAACCTCTTCCATCTTCATACATCTTCACTAATCATTCCATGTCCCTGAAGCTCCTGTTCAGGCGATTTAGCACCAGTCTCTTGACTCTGCAAACATGGGGGGGAGTTGACCGTGCACCCGTAGTAGCGCAACGCTTCAAGACCTTATGAAATGGCTCCAATAGTCAATAGCAGGCCGTGCAACGTGTTTCATTGAGCTCCTTACCCTGGCAGCCTTCGCGACTGGTCTTTGCAGCCGCCTCAGTGAGTTTTACCCTAAGGGTTACGCTTCAGCCGCTTCAGTTGAGACTGAGGCGATATTGGACTCAGTGCTGGCCAGTACTATTTGTGGACAACACCATTCAGTTGGAGGGCCATATCTTTATGTTACGCCATCAACTGACTTGCGAGGACAATCGATGCACAACGCTTCTCCGCTTTGGCCGAGGAAAACGCTTCTCCGCTTTGGCCTTTGGCTTCCTGACCTGTTGAGTGGGCTGGCTGCAAACCGAAGACGTTAAGTAAGCAGTATTATATAAGCAATCAATGGATGACATCTCAAGGGAACATCACCACTGGATATGTTCTGTTTTCTCATTGTTGAGCAAGCTGCATCCTCAAACAAACACCGCGACATTTTTTCAGATCCTGTTCTGATACATTTCCGCCTAGCTGCGCCGACTCCCGAAGACCCTTAACCAGGTGTTGTGAAGAAATGCAAGCACTGCAGCAACAGGATTGAGGCACACATCTTCCGCAAAATGCAACTAAGAACGAAATGCAACTAATTATGCAACAAAATTGTCTGCGTGAATATCATTTCACATAAAATCTTGCGGTTTTGTTTCTTCTCTAGTCTATCATTCGATTGATGTTCTGTAGAAGCTTGGATAGCGCAAAGACTTCCCAATCTGTCGTCGCCTTGAGCCGCTCTGTGATCCTGTGACAGCGTCTTTGGCTTTCTTGAGGATACGAAGGCATTAGCAAAGCTGCCTGTCCGCTAGCACATCGAATCACATCGAATCAAACATTCAGAATCATTGCAGCTAGCCGATCTCAAAATGAACTGCACCCCTCCGCGAACTGCTCCTCAAAGGTGCTTTCGGACTCTGTACACCTTGGGTGTGCACATGCCGACACGTTTCTAGGCCAAGAGGATTTCAAAAGGCTATTTTGCAATTGAGTAGCAGTAGTTGACAGTCATACAGATAGGGTCTATCCCATTGCCAGTAACAGTGGATGATGATGGTTAGTGGAGGCCTTTCTCAAAAACAGTGATAGTCATAGTCTTTTACTGACTGTTAATAGTAATGGGCTACACCCTAGTCATACACTAGGATATGATATATATATATATACATTGTGGAAGAGGAGACGGGCATTCAGTGTTTGAATGCATTTGCTTGAGTTTCTAAACACAAAACTGAACTCCGTGAAGCAAAAAATTGACAGGTGGGTATTCAATGTGAGACTGGCAGATTCTCGAAAATCCTGCAAACTTGTGGCGAAAAAGCCTGAACAAAAAAAAGAACATGGTGAACTCGTCGGTTTCATTTCAGTTCCCAAAAACGCTGATTTGGTGCCCTGACCGATTTCGTCCGGAGACACCACTTCACATGTTGCGGGTGGGCTGATCGCAGCAGCCTCATGCACATCGTGATAGTGAACATCGTCTCGTCAGGTTCAATTCGGTCGCACATAGTGAAGGCTAAATGGAGGGTGTGTGGAGAAAGGCAGTCAGCAAAACTGTTCATACAAAGTTTGTGCATCAAAGCTATCCAAAAATACCTTCCACGAAGTTCTGCGAAGGTTGCTGGG
>CAXIVM010000447.1:0-16000 GCA_964035705.1 Porites rus | reverse complement strand
GGCCGCATTCTCAGTCGAAGGTGATGGCAACTGTGGCAATTCCAAGTTCCGCATTGCCTCAGGCAGTGCAGCTGTCACTGATTCCAGCGGCTTCATCACGCTCGCCGCCCCAATCACTCCACTTCCATGACCTCGAGGATCGTGTACTGGAGCAAGACCAGGAGGAGTGTCAGGTGGTCCACCAAGCTTGGTAGGTTCCCCCACTGGCTCCTGCTGCCCCTCTGCCTTCGCACTCGGCACAGAAGTAAATGATGCCGAATCTCCAGCGTCCGTCATCTTCTTCACCTCCCGAGCAAAGGTTTCCTCAGCCTCCCTCAAGATGCGTTCTCGAAGACGTTCAACATGTCCCAGACCTGGACTCTGTGCAGGATGTTGGCCTCTGGCCCCTTCAGATTCCCGAACATGTGACTCACCCTTGGCCGCTTGCTGCACTGAAGTGCTCCAGAAGGGATTCACCGTCCCCAATGGTCCCACCGGGGTGGTGGGATAAGGCTCCAGCACCCGAGGATGTAGGTCATCACGTCCCGCTCCAGTCATGTAAGGTGAAGCTCCCATGCGCTCCGTTTCCACCCCGCTCTGCCGCAAAGGAGTGCCCGCCGCCAGCCCGTGCCCTGGGAGAACTCCACATCCGGTACCGGCATGACCTCCCTGATCACCGGGCCGAAGAAGAGGATCAAGTAGGGTCGGCTGGGAACTGGGCCTTTGAAGAGCATGCTGCAACACTTCAAATGACTGCCGAACTGCCTCCTGCAAATGCCCAAGCCCCAACACCTGGCCTCTTGGGTCATTCAGCAACTGTCGAATTTCCGGTGTTCCCTGGTGGCCACTCGATGCCGTCACAGCTGAATGACCTCCATGGCCACCACCCGCGCCAGCAGCCACGCCCAGCCGCTTCACTTCCGCCGCTGCCACCGGCACTGATTGCGCCCTTGCCGCCTTCGCCTTCATCTCCTCCTCGATCAAGGCATCCAGCCGGCGGTCCGCAGCTCCGACTTCCAGCGGCGCCGCGGCCTCTTTCCTTTCCCGCGACCGCTGCTGCCGTCGCCTCCGCTGCTCCATGGGGACCAGCGACCCCTCTGTTCACCCAACAGCAGGGGGTGGACTTGGAAAATCCAAACAAAAAGATCACTTTGGGCTCATAACCTGTGGTTATGAAATGGGATGCCCAGCGCGTCGGGCCTTTTCAAACCTTGAGCCAAAAGTTCGATGAAAACACTCGTAGCGCTTGGCTTTCTACGAGGTATGGTTGTACACTTTTCGATTTGTGTACTTCCAGAATCACAGATTTAAACTGCAAGAACGAAGTCTTCAACAACGTGGAAACTGAACGCTACAGACCCTCAATCTCCTGTGGACAGCATGGCATAAACACTCTTAAGTTGGGGGAGCTCAAAAAGACAAATGCCACCAAGTGTCAATCACATTCTCAAAGTCTTCGAAGTCCGAAGCCACCAGCAAACTGAGCCCCTGCAGAAAAGATGAGATTTCTTCCTCAGGGGCTCACCATTCACTCCATGACAGCTCGAACCGAACGGAGGCTCGGTCGCTACGTCAAAAGTCTATCTCCAACACTAATGCCATCCCTGCTTGTTTCATGATGATGCATGCTGGAGCAACAATGAGTTCATGTCCTGAATTTGATGCATGCTTTCGAAATGAGCACTCTGCACTCAGGAAGAATCTTTGAAACCAGCTAGGAAAGCGCTCCAAATGCTGAAAGAAGGTTTGGGCTCGGTTTGCTCACCCAAATGATACTCAAATAGTGGAACTCCCCAGAGTCACCATGGAAGTGGACAAGTAGAGGAACTTATGGCTTCTAGCTACTCTTAGCGATGGCCTCCACCCTAGTAGCGATGGCCTCCAACCTAGCGGCTTCTAGCTACTAGTAGTAATGCCCTTGTTACTAGTAGCGATGCACTTGTTACAACTTAAGTAGTGGTCACCTTTCAGAAATGGTTGAGCTCACGCTGTCCGTTTGGACCTGGTCATTCGCTAAGCAGTCCTCTGACTGCATCATCTCAGGCAAGAGTTCAAAGGGAAGCTTGCCTGCGAGCAATCACTATCAAACCCCAAGGTCTGAAGATCTGTGTCATCCTTCAATGTCTGTTTTTCGTGCGATCCTCACAATTATTCAAGGGGGCCTTACCTTCTTTCATCTCTTGGACTCAGAGCAAAGGACGCTACTAGGAACAAGTGCCACGCTACTAGGAACAAGTGCATCGCTACTAGTAACAAGTGCCTTACTAGTAGTAACAAAAAGAATTTATATAATTAGAATTGTAATTACTAGCAAAGGAATCTACTAGGACCTCTCAGCTTCTCCTAGCCTTCAGCGTTCTTCTGGAGCAAAAGCTCTCGCCACCGGCTTGCTGGCAGCAGCCGAGAGAGCGTGCCCAGGAGCCGCGCATCCCTCAAACGAACCGCCTCAACAGCTGGAACCCATCCTATGCGGTCCTATTGTCCTTGCGGGGAGATAGGCAGCTAATATAGTAGAGCTAGTTGGAAGCTACTGGGGACTGGAGAAGGCTCTGTTTCTTCAAAGAAGCGAAAGGCCTCCCTTTTGACGAACCATTTGCATTAGTGATTTGGTTCCTAAATTTTCAGGGAAACCTTTAGACCGTTCTTTCTTCCCTAGCCCTTCCTTCCTTTCCTTTCCTTTCCCTCCCTTTCCTTTCCTTTTTGGATGGCTTCATGCAATGCGTCCAACTGGTGGATCTATTTGGGGGGTATGCTTCGAGGCACCCACCCAGTTTCCAGCCTTATGGATGACACCCTCAGAGTTAGTGTAGATCTTCTCAGCTATCCTCAAGTCGCAACGGGTTCCAGAAGGAGATGACATGAGGAGTCGTCAAGATCTGTGGTTTCTCTACCAACCCTTGGTGTTTTAGAGTCCTCCCATAAGTCAGTACAGTTCAATGAAATGACTCCTCCATGTCGCAATATTGACCATCTCTACATGGCAAAGCCACCCTTCACAAAGGTGACCTCTCTCCACGCTTTTGCTCGGCGAAAGAATCATGGTATGAACAGCAACACAAAGGCCAACAACAAGAAGAAGAAGAAACAAGTATCTTTAAAAGGCTATTCATCTCATTGCAAGTATCTCTTTGCAATAGAAACATCAACGCCAGGAGGGGTTGCTCATTCGTTGGAAAGAACATGTTAAAAGAATCCAAATAAATCAAAATAACTCTTACATGTTGTGTTTAATGTTTCTCAGTTTCTCAATAAAGAATAGAAACCAATAACCTGTTTGAGGAGCTCATTAAGGAGCTGCTCTTTGAGCCACGCAGCGCAATCAGAGTGGCATTGAGGTCTTCCGATCGCTCTGCCTTGGACTGGCCATACAGTAGGTCCGCAGGTAGGAATAAATCATAGTTCTTTCGAAAATGCTCACTTATGTGTTTCCGTCCTACCGTTCTGAGGGTTATTTATCTTTTTTGTTCCAGGTGCAATTCGCTGAAGCCTATCCTAGGACGAAGCAACAGCACGGCCTGCCTGAATCTGCAATACAGCTCCTCGACAAAAAGGACAACGCGCCTGCAAAGTTGATTTTGACGGCTCCAAAGGACCGGAAAAGCTTGTTGCAGGTGAAACGATTCCCATCTCAAACAGAGATGTCAAACATGATCAAAGTGACAAAGCAGGGCAGGGATTCGGCCTCAGAATCAGGTGATTCAAAAAGCCACCGATTTGCCGCCTGCCAGCGACATGCTGTGCAGTTTTACGGGCGACTTTTTGACAAGTCAACCAGCTCTGCCCGTGATGAGCCTAAAGAAAAGGGCAACAAGAAAAGATTCAAACAACCTGATGTGCACAGTTTGTTCAGGCATTGAAAACAAATCACATAGCCTCCAAGTCCATGATGTGGGCAGGTTGTCCAACACGAACATCTTCATCCTGTGCGTCAACTTCAGTGCTTGAAAAATGTGATTCCTCTTCAAGTCATGCACTTGCGGCACCGTACGCCAAATTGTAGGCCTCGTGGATAATTCGAACTGGTTCCAACATAGGAGTCATTTGGATTGGACACCTGAGTATATACATGATCTGCGTGCAAACATAATTGGCTTTAAGCAAAAAGGAGTTGATATGAGTTGTTTGTTTGATCGTTTTCTAGGAACAACATCCAAACTTTGCCGCGGCTCTCGGGGCAGTTCTCCAGCTCTTTCTGCAGAAATGTTGTAGCATAGAGCTGAATCATGCTGGTTGTGTTGCTTCGGGCACATTCCTGAGTCGGTACCAGCAACGGAAGAAACTAATCTTCCCATCTCATGTTCTGTGGCCACGCGAGGTAAAACTCATGACTAAAAGGACTTACTGTGGGTGCTAAGGCTTCCACTTGCAAGAAAAAAATTACAAAAACACGTAGTATGCCTAGTTGCTGCCATCGTCGCATCTGGCAGGAATGTGCAAAAGTATAGGGGTACTACAGCTTGGGAGCACCAACACATGCAACCAGTTGATCAAGCCGCACCAGTGCGTTCACCCAACAGTGGTCTCCAAACGTGCATAGGGCCTAGGTGCCTACGCCCAATAACTGATTCATCTCCGTAGTGTCAGTGTTGGACTGCTCACCGCTCACCTGTGTTTTTGTTGTGCAGCTGACATTTCCTTCCGCAATACGTTTGCCTCTTCCCTCCAGTTCTTCCTCGCCAAATCAGAGAAGTGTCTTCGCTTGACACAGTCAGCTGGCCAGCATGAAGTCCAGCAGCCAAGTTTTGGGGCGGGAAACTGTGATATCTCCACCAACGGCTTCGCTCTCCCAAAGTAGTTCTCAGCCACTTCCAAGTGGCAAGCACCAGACCCAAGAGCCAACTCCTGAAATATCAGAGTGATTGCTTTGTCACAAACCACACAGCATTAATAGCCAGAACATGTTTATTTTGCCGTTGTGGATGTCTAGACCTCTGGAAAAAGGATGAAAGACGCACGATGGAGAAAACAAGCCCCCGAATGAATCGTGAAGCCACGCATGCTGACAAGCTGCGTGCAGCTCACCAGCTCAGCAGCTGTTTGAAGAAAGAACAATTGCCAAGAGCTAGCCATGCTGCACTGCAGATGTCTGCAGAACCAAAGGAAAGCGTCAAAAGGAGTGATGAAGAGAATACAGACTGGACGCTCTTGGATTTCCTCGTGGTTGGGGGTTCCTCTAACCGTGTCAGAAACCTGCGCAAAATGTTCAAGGTCCACATATCAAACCATCTTTCCTTATGGAGAAATCCGTTGCCCGCCCTGCACATCCTGCACAAAACAGAGAGGCCTTAAGTCCTTGGTCACCGACGAGCCGGTCAAGTTTGACTCATTTGTGTGGCTTGCAAACGGCAGATGCTGGACGTTCGATAGAAAAGCTCTTCTTATATAATTGGAAGCAGTAGTAACAAAGGGCATCGCTACTAGGAGCATTCTTGCTACTAGTAACAAGAAGACACTAGTTGCAGGTCTCAAAATGCAGAGGCTTTGCAGTCAGCCAGTGCAACACGCTATCCAGAACTGCTGATGAATGCCAGATTTATTGCTCGCTTATTCATTGAACATTTCGCCCCAAAGATGCAGCGGCATTGGAACTTGCGCATTACAGCAGCTCCACTGGGCCGACAGGGTCCACCCGGCCATGTGCCCACTCCACAAAAGTTCACCAGTCTCTTTCAACAAGATGTGGCCCCACCCACCCACCCACCCACTCACCCTCCTTGCATACATCCTGTGGAGATGGGACTGTGAAACAATTGAATTGTGTCATACCAAACCGTCTACCTGTACTTGCTGGCAAGCTGAAAATATAAAAGCCCTGTTAAATTCTTGGATGAATCCATCCGGTTGGACAGAACTCAAGGCTAACATTATATACAATAAAACAAAAACAGTCTCGGCTGCCGGACTGTCAAATCACCTCCGCGGTCTGTTCTCCCTCGCAGAAGCCATGGAGGACTTGGTGAAGTCCGTCTTTGAGCCGCACGTGTTGCAGTGTTTCAGCAAACAAATTATAAGCAAAGGTGTTGTGGCAGGTCTGACTTCCACAAACATGTGCAACATGTTTTTTTCAAGCCATCTCATAGCCTTCCGCAGGTCTTCAAGGATTGGAGGAGACGGCTCATCTTGCTTCCCCAGTCCAACATGGATATGATTCTTTTCTAAACACTCTGGCACACTGAGTACTGTTGATAATGCAAATAGAACCAGGGGATGAAGCACTTTGAAGCTCACTTCTCATTGGCACCACTCAGCACCATGTACCTGATCACAGCTTGCTCGAAGCAGACAGCAAACTGAGCAGGGGCTCCGTGGACGGCGCACGGCTTGGCATCGGCCGTCTGCGCATGCCGAAGTGCCCTCACGGAAAAGAACACTTCAATTGGTTCTCAAAACAAACTAGAAAGCAGTATACTAGGAGACAGGACGCTACTAGCAACAAAGGGCATCGCTACTAGGAACAAAAAGCTACTAGTAGCTCCTGGCATTACTACTAGGAGCAAGGGCGCTACTAGATATAGCAGGCATAGGAATATGAGGGGGGTCCATCTTGAGACGATCCCGAAGCAATCCCAGAAAACACAGGCATTCGACAGCGAAGCAACAACACAGCAGCTACGGCGGCCCTGGATGGCCTGAGTGTTGGTAGAGCTTCGATCACATTCATGCTCTTCCTTGACAACAGGACATGATTGGATGTGTCCGAGTACTCACATCTACAATTTTGGGTGCATTGACTGTTGAAACCACCTCGCCAACCGAGCCAGGAAGAGGCCCCAATTTGATATCGGCACGGTGCTCGATGCGCTCGCAGCGCTGCAGCTTGGCGTCAATCTCATCATTCTCCAAGCGCAGCAGCCGCCGCTCCATGTTCTTTCGGCCAGGCACCTTCGCTTAACTTGGTCTCAAGCCATGAAAGACGTGACACTGCATCAACTTGCCCAGGAATTTGGCCGAAACCTTCAAGCAACCCTATGCCGCTGCCTTGCCGTGGAACTTCCATGAGATGGAACGGAAGGCCTCCTTGGGCGTTTGCACCTGAAACAAAGGACTTCATGGACTTCAGGTGCAGAAATCACAAGTGTTGGATTTCTGCAAAAAGGCCCTTTCTGGGTCTTCTCAAGCACTCAGTTGGAAAGTGATTTGTAGCACGATACACCGCCCTGTCTTTCCCGTTTTGGTATTATCCTACTCCTTTCACTGTCTGCTTCTTCTTTAAGTAACTTGTACAGCAGCAATACAAATTCATCTTCTTTGAGGATGCACCCAAAAATGGCGGTGTTTGCACCCTGTGTTATTCTACGAAGCAAACTGGGAACTGGACCCTTCCGAAGTCATCTCTGTATTCAAGCTTGATGTCTCCATCCACTGTAGACATCTCCAATGGACGGTTGTCAAGCTTCCGGATTCGGTGGGAATCCTGCCAGTCACTGAGTTGATGCCCTCACAACCGAGACTTCGAACAGTTTTAGTGTGTCCTTCTGAAAGTTCCTATTGTTCTTTTTTGTTGGACCCTTAAATCCTGTTTCCTTTCTTCCTTTCTTCCTTTCTTTCATTAATTAATTCTGTCTTTCTGTCTTACTTACTTTCTTTCTTCCCTCCTCTCCTTTCCTTTCTTTTCCTTTCCTTTCCTTTCCTTTTCTTTTCTAAATACTTGCCTACAACTGATAATATTCACAGCTGGGTGCATCTCCTGATCGCAACCTATCTGTGAACGTGCGCGCAAGTATTCCAAGCCACTGGCACCTACCAGGCATACATGCAAAGCAACTGGCCAACACCCGACGATTTTTGATGGAGGCCATCGCTATTGGGTTGGAGGCATTCGCTATTAGGTTGGAGGCCATCGCTATTAGGTTGGAGGCTATAGCAAGCATAGCATAATGAAGCAACACCAGACAACACCAGACTTGATGCTAGGCATCAAACAGCTCAGGTCGAGAGAGTCCTCAATGAGGGACTGCTCCTGGCAAAAGCAAGTCGTCCAAGTCCTCACTTATCTCACTCACTGCGCCAAGTCTGTCTACACACTCTGCTTTTCCTTCTTTTTTCCCTTTCTTTTCTTTCGACCTGAGACCTTTCCGTGTTATATACATCTTTTCATAATTGTGCCAGGTGTGCTAGCTCTTCCTCCACATCCTTCACAGCTGAGACCTTGTTCGTCCAAAGTGGTCCGTTCTGTCACAAAACCATTCTTCTCACACATCCGGTCGCATCCCGTCTGGGCTGCAGACTTCTTCGGCCAGGCCCGCCTTGCGTGCCTTTCGTTCACCAGCTGCAATGCCCTTCCGCTGAGTGGCCTGGCAACATAAGGATCGGAAAATCGGGCCATAACCGTCATAACAGGTGGGAAAACAGTTTTGCAGTTCGCCGGGTGTTCATCTCCTCAAGAAGGGTTTATAGATACTGTGTATCTTGATGAAGTTCGCACATATCATTTAATTTGGGTCTATCCTATTACCAGTAACAGTGGATGATGATGGTCAGTAAAGGCCTTGTTCACCATAGTGTTAATTGTTTACTGACTGTTGCAGGTAACAGGACATACCCAACATCAAATATTGAAAATCGGCTATGGTGATCTGAGCATATCACAGAACTGGCGCAAGGTATTCAATTTGACCCGTTTTTCTTGCTAGCATCTTCTAAGATTGAATTCTTTGCGGACTACATGCCAAATATGCCTCTGCCCTCCCTCAAACCAGAAAAAAGCAGCACCTGCTGCTTGTACAAGGTTGACCCTCGAAAGCTCTCGTGCTTGAGTGTTTCAATCTTCTCCAAGGGGGTCTGCACCACATTGGCAGAACCTCAGAACCATCCCACCCTATTAGGTTGGAGGCCATCGCTAATAGGTTGGAGGCCATCGCTAGTAGGTTGGAGGTCATCGCTAGTAGGTTGGAGGCCATCGCTATTAGTAACTCAAAAGAAAAATTGTTGTTTTTTTTATCTCTTTTAACTTATGGTTTTTGTATTGGAAGCGTCTTCGTCTCCTTCTTCGTGTCTGCATGACTCCACAAGCAACATGCCAGCTGAGTCGCTCCGTGGTCGCGGTCAGTGCCACGTTCGTGTCTGAGTCTTTTTTCAGACCAAGAAGTTCTGGCAAGAACGGTACCAGACTAAAATGATCTAAAATGACGAAACACTACAGAAACAATGACAGGAAACCTCTTGAAGTTTGATGGTAAAGCTTTCTAAAACTGCAAATATCGCAATAGCTTGCCTCTTTCTTTCTGTTCCTTTACTTCATCATCCTGACACGTCTTGGAGCAAACTGTGGCACGCGTATGGCACACGCAATTTTGCAATCTGTGCTAGGACCAGCCAGGAGCCTCTTCCCCACCCATCGTCTGGATGCGCTCTGAGACCTGAAGCAGAACAGTCTTGGAAATCACAAAGTTTGTCCAAAATACATGAAGAAAAGAAAACACAAAAGAAGCCAGTACAGTATGTTGGAGGCCATTGCTAGTAGGTTGGAGGCCATTGCTATTAGTTTGGAGGCCTGACAAAGAACAAACAGACCAGCTTGTAAAAGGACTTTCACAAGGCCGACAAGGAGGGTGTTTCTATGTTTCTCGCCTGGCATGTCATAGTCTCGCAATCGCATCAATACAAAAATGACTACAAAAGCCACCTGGGTCAAGGCAGCCTCTCCCTTCTTGGTTTGGCCTGCGAACGGAAAGGGAAAACTTGTTCTGCTGAGCAAGAATCTTAGCTGTGTGATAAGCTTCACCCTGCACCAAACACTTGCCTATTCCTAGTGGTTCTTTGCTGTTGTTCGATATATATACCCCGTTGGTTGATACCTTGCTACACCAACCCAGGCGGGGTGGGTTTGGACTTTGATGCTATGCCAGATCTTGCCTGTATCAGCACGTTTCACTAGACGCCGCTGCTTGGACAGCTGCTCGTAGAGCTCCGGATCCTTCCGCTTCTGTCGCTTCGGAGGTTCAGCTTTGGTCACAACAACAAGGAATTGTTCCTGATACATCTGCACAAAGAATTCACTTATCTTTTCCATCGGGGTCACTGTGGATGTACCACTTATCAAACTAGAGATGTAAGCTGACAATATCCGTGTCAAGCGACGGGACAACTCGGGTGGACAAACAGCAGTCTTTTGCGACAACACATGTCCTGTCGAAATGAAACCCAAACATAAAGTTCCAAAATGTTGCCAGCTCCTAAGACCTGTCATTCCAACTCGTTCATCTCGAGACCGCTTCTATGAGCAAACAGGACAGACTACTTTCCGCCAAGTGGGGCTGGTGCATCTGGAGAAAGGAACAGGAGGACTGAGGTGAGGCACAGTTGCAAAGACTGTACTAGAGAGGACAAAACACACACATAAAAAAAACAAGATGGAGCCCACGAACCCGAATGCAAACACGTTCGAAAAGCTACATATGTCCAAATGACACTCTTGTAGGACACTCTTGTGGGACACTCTTGTCGGACACTCTTGTAGGAAACTCTTGTGGGATACTCTTGTAGGACACTCTTAAGGGATACGTGGGACACTCTTGTGGGACACTGTTGTGGGACACTGTTGTAGGAAACTCTTGTGGGACACTCTTAAGGGACACTCTTTAAGGGACACTCTTGTGGGACACTCTTGTGCGACACTCTTGTGGGACACTGTTGCGGGACACTCTTGGGACACTCTTGTAGGACACTCTTGTATCGCGCTCCCCAGTGGCACGGCGCCACGCAACCACACTTCCCACCCAGGCCGCGCAATTCCCAATGGCACTGCAACATCACGAACGTCGCGTCGCCACACGGTCTGCCCACACACTTGAAGCAAACATAGTTTCGCGCTCCCCCAGTGGCACGGCGCCACGCAAACGCCACTTTCCATCAAGGCTGCACAAATCCCAATGGCACTGCGACATCACGAACGTCGTGTCGCCACACGGTCTGCCCACACACTAGAAGCAGTGACGCGAGTGTTTCGTTCGAGACCTCCTCCAAAAGTCACGCTTAGAGGCTGCAAGACGAGCGTTTCGTCTAAGACTTCCTCCAAAAGTCACACGTCAAGTCTCCAAAACGAGCGTTTCGTACGAGACTTCCTCCAAAAGTCACACGTCAAGTCTCCAAAACGAGTGCTTCGTACGAGACTTCCTCAAAAAGTCACACGTCAAGTCTCCAAAACGAGCGTTTCGTACGAGACTTCCTCAAAAACTCACATGTCAAAGTCTGCAAAACGAGCGTTTCGTACGAGACTTCCTCCAAAAGTCAAGCCCATCGGAGCACACACACATCACGCAGCCCTGCCAAGCAGTTTCGCGATTCCAGCCCCTCCAAACAACACCCGCTCACACGCCAATCCCAATGTGACAGCGACATTCACCTCTACCACAACTCACAACCTCACGATTCCCTGCGCCTGCCACGAATCTTTCCGCGTCCACACGTCTAACGCGCACAAAGTACTGCGCCTGCCACGAAAATGTCACCTCCGTCACACCTCGCAACCTCACGATTCCCTGCGCCTGCCACGAAAATCGCACTTCCATACCTCAAAGCCCGCACAAAGCACTGCACCTGCCACGAAAAGTGACAATATCATCTCATGAGAGCTTCAACGAAATTTGCACCACACCACACGTTTGGAATGATTTCGACCCGTTCTGAGCACACTCCCATCCACCAAACTCGCCATTTCAGCTGAGACTTGTCACGAAAACAGAGCTTCGACGCAACACCCTGAAACGCAAATCTTTCCACACGATTCCTCGCTATTTCACACGAATCTGACACGTCACGTCTCCATCCGAAACCCTCTCCAAAAGCTTCCCCCAATGGCAGCGCCTTTGCGCTCTCTGCAAACGGTTGTGGACGGTTGCGGACGGTTGCGAACGGTTGCGGACGGTTGCGGACGTAGAAACAACGGGTCGCGAACAAGGCTCTACCCCCAGACCCCCAGAGTTGAACGAGAACCCTTCGCTACGCATTCGGGAATAAACATTTTTTTAAAAAAAAATATATATATATATATATATCCATGATATATTATCCATGAAAACAGTCGGTCGTGGTGAATGCCAAGTGAAGCCTTGGAGCCCAAGACTATGATTCATCTTTGCTCCGCGTGAAGCATTCCAAGAAGGAGTAGTTTGCAGGGGTACCACATTCCAATGGTCAAACCTACAGTGCACGTGAGATATTTCAGGTCACGAGTACAGCGCACGTTCTGTGCGCTTTTTCTTGGAAGGTGAAAAGGCCCAACGTTCCAGGTTGGTGCGTCGATGCCTTGGTGCTTTGGCCAAGGTTGCTCCATTATGATCCTTCAGCACCATGGACCAGGCTCTCAACATGTTCAAAAGTGAGCGGGGAACAAGCTACAGAAAATTGAGGTGCAACAACGGAGAGACTGCAAAAATGGAAGTTGCGCCAGCGAAGTGGCTTCATAGAGCCCCTCGTTTCAAAGAGAAGAGGTCTGTAATCGTTAAGAGCACTTGAAAGCATAAGCTACTAGTATAAATGCAAGATAGCTCACGCTTCTTCAAGGAAGCTCCCCCGTGCTGGAGTACTGTCCACTGTGCAGGCATATGCGGCAATCATTCGAGCTGCATTCACCCATTGCAAGACCAAGCAGATTGTTGTGGCCCCACTTCATCTCGATAAGGGCAACAAGTGCAATGGGAAAACATTCCCAAAAGGAGCCTTTCATGGTGCTGAAGCCCATCTTGATAACTCTACCTTAGAGCTCCTTGCTCGTGCTTTCGATCGTGGTGCTGCTGCCACTCCTCACTCTTGGTCGATTCCATTCGACCTTCTTCTGTAGATGGTGTACATAGGACAACGTTGACCTCTGTCGCAGAAGCACAGGTGGTCGCCAACTTACTCCGAGTATGGTGTGCGAGAAGGAAGCTCCCCCGGCTGCCCGAAGCTTCCTTGAAGAAGCGCTCGCACTGATGACTTGGTTTCTAGATGTTTAGGGAAACTTAAGCTAACTTAAGTAACAAATGTTTTGACAGCAACCTACTCTAGCTACTCTAGCTATACCTTCGAAACATGTGGTGAGTTGGCGAGTCAGGTCTTTTGGAACGCCAGCTTTCCCCTTTTGAACCAACCCCAAGCCAAAATCCATCCACAGCAGTGTCCTCTTCGTCAGATCCAGCATCATCCGGTCGCGTCGGAGCTGGCATGGTGGCAAAAGGTTTGGTCTCAAAACAAACAGTATTCTTTTTTTGGACCCGAGTGGCCCTGCCTCCCCTACTGAATTAAGTGAGTAGTAAGCTGCAGCTCAAGGTTCGCTCCTAGTTAGCTTCTAGTAACTGGAGGCAGGATAGCTCATGCTTCTTCAAGGACTCGCACTGATGATTTGGTTCCCTCTATTTTTAGAAAAAAAACTGAAGCATTGTCCTACCGGGCGTGATTTGAGACATGACACACCTTTTTGATAGAGGCCAAAAAGGGTCTGGGTCCCAAGAGAGCATGGATGCTCGAAGAATGCCCTTTTGGCTGCTAGAGGCTGCTAGAGTGTTCCTTTTGTGCAGCCCTCAGATGAGAAACAAATCGACGCAACATGATTCTGGGGTCTTCTGCATGGCATAGTGTCCACCTTCTGTCTATAATGTGATTTTCCTTCTGAGGAAACAACTCAGATCTTATCGATCTTATATCGTTTGTGAGGCCGGAATGCTTTGAGACACCACATTTTCCCACGGGCCGCAAAGATCTTTCACCCTTTGCACAGGCACTCACAACTGTATTAAAGGCGATTTCGTCAGAGTTTTGAGAAGCGAAAGGGGCATCTTCAAGCAAAAGCACAGCTAGTTGCCACTCTGCACTGCATGCACTTATAGCAGCATTTCTCGATACAAGGTCCGCTCGCAGGCTGTGTCTGAGCTCATCAAACGCTGACAAGGCACCATTCCAGTGACCAGCAATTTCGAGAGCCTTCATTGCTCCAGTGTACACAAAGCTGTCGCATCGAACGCTGTGTACACAAAGCTCTCCGAAAAGTTGCAAGGCTGAGATCCACTTTCCAGCTTTCACGCAGCCACTTGTGAGCGCACTACATGTGACAGCATCCTTCTTCAACGAAGCTCCATGGAGCTCAAGGAGCAATCCCACAGCCTGTGGCCACCCCTCTGCCTTTTCGCATGCGCTCATGGCGCTATCAAAGCTGATAGCGTCAGCTTTGATAGTTTCACCTACTTCGGCCAGTACCACAAGCGCAAGTTCCCAAGCACCGCTGTCACAGCTGGACATGACAGCATTGTAGGTGATGACCTCGGTTTCACTTCATTTGCACAAGTCCATCCGCCTTGCGTGCTACCTTTAGACTCGTAGAAACACACCATCCAACCTAACTCTGCATGTTTTGCGATGGGTGCAAGACAGATTCAAAGCAAAGAAAAACAGCAAATCCGAAAATAAAGTGGCATGTATGGCACCTGATGACATCTAAGCTCATGACATCAACTTGTACCAACTGCTCCTTAGCTCTGTCCAACAAGCCCAGGGCTTGTTGCCACAAACCCGCTGCACATGTGCTGATCATGGCATTGTACGTGATCAGATCCGGCTCTTCGTGCCCTAGCATTTCCCAAAATAAGAGGAGAGCAACTTCCCATTGGCGTTCACATGCACTGATGGCAGTATTGTATGCCACCACGTGTGGCTGTAGATTCTTCCGTTGACACGCAGCCAAAATCCAAACAGCTTGCGTCCACTCCTGGCACGCAAAAACAACAACTTTCTCTTCTGACTTCCATTCTGATGTTCCATGAAACCCCTTAGCGTGAGGTAAGGAGGTGACAGAATGGCAACTACTCCCTCCTGTAAGCAGCACCCCCGACCGAACAGTTGCCCAATAGTTTCAAGAGCCCTTTGACACAGGCCTTCCAACAATCGCAGGTTTTTTGAGTGAAGCAACTACCAATCGTGTCTGAAAAGGCAGAGTCTGACATACACTCTGAAGCTTTACTACCCACTGCAAGTCTGAAAGTTTGACACACCACATTCCACGTTCCAAGGAACCTTGCATTTGCCACACGCATCCATTGCCGCACTGTACATCACTGCATCTGTCCGCACCTGTGATCTTTCAGCGCTGGCAAGCAAAATGAGAGCCAGTTCCCATTTTCCTGCTCGTCCGCAAGCACTGATTGTGGTACTGCAACTGACCACGGTCGGCTTTAAGCCTGATCTTGTTAAGTCTGCAAGTAGCCAACAAGCCCTTTGCCACACAGCCCCACTTGCACATGCAGACATTGCTGCGTTGAAAGTAATGACATCTTTCTCGTGGCGCTTGTGGCAGGCACCCAAAAGCAAAAGAGCTTCCTTCCAGCGCCCCGCAGTGGCACATGCACTGATTGCAGCATTGTAAGAGATCACTGTCGTTTCCAAATTGCACCCCTCTATCTCCGCCAGCAAAAGTAGCGCCGTTTGCCACTGCCCCGCCTTTTGACATGCGTTGATGAGGGAATTGTAGAGAATCACGTCCACAGCTGCTCGGCATTTCTCGAGTCCTGCAACCTGCAGAGCTCTCTGCCATTGCTGCTCTCGGGCATATCTGTTCACAGCAACACTGCACTCCAACAAGTCGCTCTGCAGTGTTACTTTCGTCTGAAGAGGTGGCATATGACTTCATGTTCAAAGCTACCCGGGCGCCACATCCACAAGAGCAATCGGATGAAAAAACGAAGGCGCTCTCAATGAAACAAAGCCAAAAGCTAGCAGTGCAAGACTGCATTGGCATCTATTTAGAGGCCTATTAGGTTGGAGGCCATCGCTATTAGGTTGGTGAGCTCCAAAAGGTTTCTCCACTCTTGCGTGGATTTGTTGGATTCATAAGACTGAAGTGCTTACCAATAATTAGTAGTAAGAATGCTCCTAGTAGCGATGCCAGGAGCCTCTAGTAGCTTCTTGTTACTGGGAATTGAATCTAGCATCTATTTCAAGTCTCTTGAATCCAACAAGGCATGCATTGGCATCACTCGGGGTCCTACGAGTCCCTCTTGTCTACGTCTGCGCTTTGAGAAAAGAACAACTCTATCTATCTATCTATCTATAT
>CAXIVM010000446.1:0-13000 GCA_964035705.1 Porites rus | reverse complement strand
TTCTTGTTACTACTAGGAACAAGTGCCACGCTAGTAGTAACAGGTGCCTTACTAGTAGTAACAAAGAAGCTATTAGAATAGTAAGGCACTTCTTGTTAAAACTAGTAAGGCACCTGTTACTACTAGTAAGGCACTTGTTACTAATAGCTTCTTGTTACTACTAGTAAGCCACCAGTTACTAGTAGTAAGGCACTTGTTACTAATAGCTTCTTGTTACTACTAGTAAGACACCTGTTACTAGTAGTACGGCACTTGTTAGTAATAGCTTCTTGTTACTACTAGTAAGGCACCTGTTACTAGTAGTAAGGCACTTGTTACTAATAGCTTCTTGTTACTACTAGTAAGGCACCTGTTACTAGTAGTAAGGCACTTGTTACTAATAGCTTCTTGTTACTACTAGTAAGGCACTTGTTACTAGTAGTAAGGCACTTGTTACTAATAGCTTCTTGTTACTACTAGTAAGGCACTTGTTACTAGTAGTAAGGCACTTGTTACTAATAGCTTCTTGTTACTACTAGTAAGGCACTTGTTACTAATAGCTTCTTGTTACTACTAGTAAGGCACCTGTTACTAGTAGTAAGGCACTTGTTACTAATAGCTTCTTGTTACTACTAGTAAGGCACTTGTTACTAGTAGTAAGGCACTTGTTACTAATAGCTTCTTGTTACTACTAGTAAGGCACTTGTTACTAATAGCTTCTTGTTACTACTAGTAAGGCACCTGTTACTAGTAGTAAGGCACTTGTTACTGATAGCTTCTTGTTACTACTAGTAAGACACCTGTTACTAGTAGTAAGGCACTTGTTACTAATAGCTTCTTGTTACTGCTAGTGAGGCACCTGTTACTAGTAGTAAGGCACTTGTTACTAATAGCTTCTTGTTACTACTAGTAAGGCACTTGTTACTAATAGCTTCTTGTTACTACTAGTAAGGCACTTGTTACTAGTAGCGATGCACTTGTTACTAGTAGCTTCCTACCCCCCCCTAGACGGACATGGTTTTCTTGACAGAACACACCTTTTTTCGTGTCACGTGATGTGATGTGTGAGAGGCTCGATGGCACAACCCCCAAGATGTTTTTTTAGATTGGGGTCCATGTACAGTATATAAACATATATAAACAATCAAATTTTGGTCCCCTTGTGCCATCTACTCTGAAACCACTCTACCAGAATGCTGCCCCATAAGGTCGCCGCGTCAAAACAACTTTTCCACCACTTCGCTAGATGTTTTCGGACCGAAAAACGTCAAATGCGACGATGTGCATTGGACAGCTGAGCAGAAAAATAGAAGTCCGCAATGGAAAGACGTAGGATGTCTACATGTGGAATTTGGCTGCTCAAAGAGAGAGTGTTTTCACCCAAGGACAGATTCACTTTTGCTTAGCAAAATTGCAAGTTATTTTTTGCCAGACTCACCCAATTGTATATAATCCTCTTCTATCTGTCATTCACAGCTAATAATCAGAAGTGGGGACCCTGATTTCTTGCTAACCTTTTCAAGACCAGCTTCCTCTACCTGTGTGTCCCTCTCCATGTCTGTCTTGACACATAGCAAACTCCCTACGCATCACAAGGACGTGAATAAGAGTCCCTCCCCCAACAAGCAGGGAGGCTGTCCACTTCGAACTTGACTACCCATGTGTGGGTGTGCATTGGAATAGGGATACCCCAAACAGTAGGCACCCCAAACCATTGGTTGGGGGGTCTCCCTAGTCAAATACACACCCCTGGGCTGCGTAGTGTTGCTGTATGACCTGTGATTGCAACCTGTCTCGCACCCCAGGAATGCATAGAGCCCGTGGTGCCATTGCAGGTGTCGCTGCCACGATTCAAGCTGCCCAAGGTAGTCATTTGTCACATTGCCAGGACCCCCAAAACTTCTACCAATCTACTCATCCGTGATTCACCTCCAAATTGATATTCATAATATTCAATTATTCTTTAGATTCAACTGCCACTCTTTCCCCTGAACACGCCCGGTCCGGGCCGTTCTCTCCTCGCAGGTCTGTCCGCCCGTCCGGCAGGTGCGGTTTCGTGCTGTCGGCCCGGTCTGTCTGGGGACATGATGTTGAAATCGTCGTGTCGCGATGGCCTCCAACCTACAAAAATAGGGAGACCTGCTGGGATCGGAAATAGACTCTAACCTAGCCAGGGCAAATTCTCTCGATCTCAAAGAAAAACACCCAGCCATGGCTGGGTCAAGGACTGCAAGCCCCGGATGAGCGAGCTTCCAAACCTGGCGCCGCTGCACCGCCTTGAGGTTCGACGGCGGCTCCCTGCCTCTTTCAACGAAGCACCAGCAGGTTGGACTTGACATTCTTCAGAGATTTAGTACATTCCAAGAGGCGAGGATTCTGGAAGAATGGTTGCCAGCAGTCCAAGAAAAGTCTGTCTTGCTTTTGGATGGGAAACACCTTGCTTTCTGGTTTCTTCCGACCAAGTGGCTGGATTTCTTGTCTGGCCGAACTAGCAGCATGTTCACCGCAGACAAGGCCAAGAAGGCGAAGCTGATGTGCAGGACTGTCAAACGTCTTTTTCCTGCACGCGTTTGGCGGCGCTTAGAACGGCTGTGTATGTGCTGCTGCAAGACCGGTTTTTTGCAGTCGTGTATCTATGGTTCGAGTTCCGTTTTGGTGAGCAAGTTGGTTGATTGGGAGTCATTCACAGAGAAACTGGGTATAGATAAGATGATATTCACACTGTCTAAGTCTAAGTGACTTGATGTCAGCAGATACGAGCAGTGCAAGCTGGAGACTTCTGAGCATTTGGCTCTCGAGCTCGGATTCCCGTTATCCCCAACAAGTTTCGACGCTACTTGGAGCAATGCTGCGCTTGGCAGTGGTGCTTCTAGGACTTATGGTGGGCTTCGGCGCCGAGCTTTGCCTCGATGATGGTGTGGCAGAAAGTGAGCGAGCATACATCCAGGCAGGTTCGGTGAATCTGAGGATGTTTCTTGAACTTTGCTTGATTCGTTTGATTGTCCTAAGGCATCCTTTCTATCATGCAAAAAAGCGCACATGCACATGGGCCAAATGGCCAAATTCCCTACCCTTGAAGTTTCCTGAACAAACATCACTTGCCAGTGTTTGAACCCTGCAATCAGGATGATTCCGGCAACAACATTCCTATCGGAGTTTTTGAAATGGCTTGGGCATCTTCCACCCTTCTTGCTGAGATGACAGCAGTGATGATTCGTGAGGTGCTTGGTTTCCACGCTCATGTAGATCCTACAGTGGGTGGGAATGGAGGTTCTCCTGTCTTCGCTTTGGCAGGATGTACCGACTTCAACGACAAAGTCAACAGGAAATGTGGTACCCAAGAAACAACGATTCATGTCAGCGTGGACTCCTGGATTGGAAGCTATGCTTCTACCCAGAATCAATTCGCCAAGGAGCATCCAAGACTTGCCGCGGAGGATTTGGGGAGCATGGGATATGTTGGCGAAGAATCCATGTACGTAAGCCAGGCTATTCTCAATGCAGCCTATAGTTGTCAGACCTGGTTGCCGCTGGTGCGGCAGCGAAACTGAGGTATCCAGTTGGGAGCACTTGTGCTGGTTTTGCCCTGGTTTCGCGTCCACTCGTCCCTTGCAGCCTCCGGCAGATTTGCTGCAGCGCCGCCTGGGATGGTATGCTGGGCGTCCTGATGATGCGGCCGTATTGCAACATATGGCAAAGGTGCGGCAGCAGCTTTTGGTTCTTAGCCCACTTCGGCGCCCTCCGGTGGCTGCTGAGGCGGTGCTGCAGAGCTGAGCTGCTGTGATGTGAGAATGGAGTGCCGCTGTCCTCGGGCACGCGCATTCAAAAGAAAAATCTCTGGACTTCTACAAGAGCTACTTTGCTCGTCTCAGTGCTGCCTTCTTTCTCAAAACAGATTCCTGGAAAGCGACCCCCACGCCAATTAGCAACTGCTAGTCTACTTTTTTGGGAAGCGAATACCAGGCATCGGGCAAAGAACATTGGCGACAATCAAACATGCTTCGTGTAGACATCAGGAACCATACCCTTAGAAGCAAACAAAGAACACTGGGGAGATGTCTGAAACCTGCTTGCTTGGTTGTACTTGCTGAACAGAGCTCACGTTGAATAGTGAAATGATTTCTGATGTTTTGTTATATTTTTCTGACTTTGACAGTTGCTCGAGCAGAGGTTACAACACTTCGCATCATGATCCAAAGAGACTGGTCTGCTGAAAGGATGAATTCCTTGGCTTTTAACTCTTTTTGTGATCGTCTAATTATCCTTTGTATGTTTGAAGAGTCGACCTCAATCATGCAAGTGTCAGGAAATATTTTGGTTCCATCCACGATGTGAACTTGTCAGAGTTGGCGCTCTGCAGTGAGACCGACCTGAGCGACCGGAACCAAATGTCAGACTATGCCAAGTATTCAGGCGACTATGACGGGGTCGTCAGCCAACCAGATGGTACATTTGTTGCCAAGTGTACCAACGACCGCTGGTGGTATGCTCATTCTTTCATGAGACACGTCCCCCTGACAAACCTTCCTGCCCTTTGACTCAGGTTGTTGGTTGGCCATACCTCGATGGAGATCAATCCACACTGGAGCATATGGCTTGCATCAGGGCGGCCACGCTCTCTGACCGATATCGTTGCGAATAGCGAGGCCTGAAGGCCCGCCTGGGTGACAAGTCCTGTTGCTGAGCCCTTGGGCCTAGCAGCTGAGGCTTAGCATCCACAAAGAAATCACCGCTGGTGGTATGCCCCTGCATGTCGTCACAATGCCTCCACGTGTATCCCTGTCTTCACGGCCGGGACCGGGTGGAAAGCGCAGCCCATGATGCAATGGTCAACGGCGTACGGAATGCCAACGGCTCTCGGAGTCTCGGGCGGGTGGTCGTTGTTCTTGAAGCATGTGCGGACTGTCCAGTGTCTACATTACTGGTGGGTTCCAGATTCGACTTTCATTCAAATGTTGCCAGAACAGCTGCTTTTTGCTCGTCACAGTGCCAATGAGTGGCTTGCTGGAGACAAGAAGACAGGAGGTCAAGGAAGCTATGTGTCCAAGATGGTCAGCAACAACTTGCAATCCAAGGCCGGCCGGGTTCGAGAGTTCCTTCGCAGCAACATTTAACAGGCTTTTCACACACTTGTGTCACTGTTCCGTTCTGTCATCTACACCACTGGCTGAATGTTCCATCTTCATGGTGAACTTCCCACCACGTTGCAAGGTTCGTATCCAACATCAACTTCGAGCTGCCGGAAGTGCAAAATCTTCTCTTGGAGTTTGATGCGACAGGCTCAGCCTACAATGTTTCCTGCAAGTGGATTCGAAACAATCGAGCCAGGCAAGGATCAACGGGCAGCTCGTTTTCCGCCAGGTTTCTTCTACTATTAACCGTATACTGATACTTAGCCAATATTCGGCTCTCGATAGTGCTCGATGTGGTTTTCATCAACTTTGGACCTCCTATCACAAACTTTGGCCGCATAGATGCGGAATGCCATGGAATAACGGAAGATAGGTGGTTCATGATGGTTGCGCATTTTCCGATGAAATGTCAACCCAAACCTACCCAGCCTTCCGGTTTTCCCTTATCAAGGTGGTCAGCCTGGAAGCCAAAGCTGACCAGCTGCTACGAAGGCTTCGGGTTGGTTGACGCCTCAGGAGCTTTTGTGCCCAACAGGACACTTGCCGTTGGATGCGGCCTGTGCCAGGCAGGAACTGCATCTGAGGAGCTCATTGATGATGAGGGAAGGACTTTCCAATGCAAGCAATGTCCTCCTGGCTACAGCCAATCGAACACTTACTCTACCAAATGTGAGCCGTGCCCAAAAGGCACTTCGGCGAGCATGTTTGGAAGCATCTCATGCACTCCCTGCAATGAAGGAGAGTATCAACCGGATACAGCTCAGACCTCATGTATCCCTTGTGATGCTTCCCGAACAACCCTGCTCTTGGGTGCGTCATCGTTGGCAGATTGCGTGTGCAAGGCAGGGAAAATCGAGCAGCTCTCCACTTGTGAGGATTGCAGTGAGGAAAGCATGCATTGCCCCAAGGGAAGCACCATTGCGAAGCTTGTAGCAGCCCAAGGAACGACCGACACGAGGGGTCCTTTTGTGAAGAAAGGCTTCTTTAGCGCGCTACATTTGCTTGAGCAAGGTTTGGATACGTTCTTGAACCCTCCAACATGCCCGACCATTTGCAGGATTTTTAGGGTCCGGCTTTTCACTCCGAGAACCCACCTGTTGTAGAAACATACACTATTTTGGTGGTTGGTTGTTCCAAATACCGTTCACTGTTTTTGGTTGTTGACTTTGGGCTGCGCTGAGGCAATCCACTGGTACCTCTTGACACTTACAAATGTACCGCGGAGCTCTTTTGCCCCGGTGGCTCCCCGGGTCAATGCTTCGGGGATCGTGAAGGTTTGACTTGTGGCGACTGCGCGGATGGACATTACTGGGGTTCCGACCAATGTGAGCCTTGTGGAGCGGTACCAGTTGCATGGGCCTTCTCGGTGACTATGGTTGTGCTTGGAGTCTGTGGCTCTTACTATATGCTGACATCCAGCTATACGGCCAAGGCCAGTGTGATGATGTCCACCACAGCAGCCTTGGGAATGCTTGTGGCCTTATTCCAGAACTTGGGTGTCCTGAACACAGTTGCTGTTCCATGGCCAGCTGGCTTGGAAGCAATCCTGAGCTTTGCCTCAATCTTTACCTTCAACCTTGATGCTCTTGGCTTTAGTTGTGCTGCTGGAAGCAATGTCGCCCGGTACGTCAGCACGGCCTCGTTCTTTTGGATTGTGGTTCTTGCGTTGCCCCTGGTTGGCTTGCTCACGAACTTCATTCCAATTCTGAATCGCCGCAAGCTCGCGTGGGAGAAGAACAAAACCATCAGCACCACGGGACAGTTCTTGCAGGTCGGCTTCACGACCATGTGCAATGTCGGCCTCATGCCTTTCATGTGTTACCGACATCCTACCGGTCAAGCGAGTATCTTGAAGTACCCGAATGTATTCTGTGGCACAGATGAGCACGTTCTTTGGAGTGAGAGAACAATATTTTGCAACTATAGTTTTTGATCCATATCATCCCATCATCTCACCTCCAACATCATTCATTGGCACAGCATGACCAAGGTGATCATGCGGGTCTTTGGGGTGTTCGTGCTCATTTTGGCCTTCACCTTCTTCACAGCAGCGTGCTACGCTGCATATCAAGCGCCAAAATGGTCAGGCAAACCAAGGCCCAGGGGTTCCACCCGCAACCGCCCCAACTCTTCCGATGTTTTTTGTTTCTTGTTTGAGGAGAGGTACCCCCAAGAGTTCGGCCTTGCAAAGTGTGAATCCAAATTCTTGCCAAGCTGTGCGTGTTTTGCTTTCTTTCTTTCTTTTTTAAATAGACACGGACTTGATTCGATCAACACCACAGCACTCACATCGCCCAACCAGTGCGTTTGATGCCACGCCCCGGCATCCAACAAGCGCAGCAGATCAACGTAGCACACAACAATACCAAAGATGTGTAGAAGCCACAAGGCCTTGCTTCACATCGTCAGGTTGCTGCGACCCTGCTATGTAAAGCGACAGCCTTTCTTCAAACGTGGATCAACACTTGGATGTTGTTGTTTTGCACGGTATATAACTACTGCGCTTGACTGAAACTTTCTTTCTCCCACACCCATGCTTCAAGCTTTAAGCCAGGCTGGCCGCCATTCGCTTCTTGATCTTCCGCTTCCGGCCCAACGTGTGGTATTTTGGCTTGGTCCTCTTGGCTCGAGGACCCTTGCTGTCCATGCCAGGTGTGATCGCGACCAACATGCCCAGCTTGCAACTCCACTGCACAATGAAGCTATTATCGGTTTATGAGTCATACGAAGAGAGTCTCACACCACCCTCTGATCGCACGTGAAACCATTGAGAGAGGGAAGACTGTGCAGCTCAGGCAACTTACGCTGATGCACATGATCTTGCTTGGGTCTCTTTGCCTTCAGTTGTGGTTCCTGCCTTGGAAGTCTCCAATCCTGAACCTGGTCGACGGAGTCTCAGTGTCGCTCCTTGTGATGCTTTTGGCTGGGTCTCTTGGATATGCTGACAGCAGTGGGGAAGACGCCGCCCGTGTTCTGGCGACCTTCGGAACCGTCATCTCTTCTTTGATGGTGGCCATCCTTGGAGGCATGGTCTCGCTTGGCCTAACTGCTCTCGTCTACCGTTCAGCGCTGGGCAGCTCAAAGGAACTGCGCATCATGAACCTTGGCAAGGTCCCAGAAGAGAAGGATGTCTTTCAAAGTCTCCTTGATGTGGCGACCTTTCTCAAGGAAGATGGACAGGGCAAGGAGGAGAAGTTCATCGACGACTTGGGCAAGCTCTCAGTCTATGACATTGGCACCATCACCCGTGCAATGAATATCTTGGCCGACGACTTGAACATGGTCGTCAGCCAGAACGGCAGCGTTCGCAAGAGTTCCTCCCGCCGCATTGCCACCGGATCACGGTCGATCAGGACACCGGCGAGCGGCGGGGTGGGAAGCCGAGTGTGTCAAACACCCAAGCAGATCTCAGATCACCACAGAAGTATGAGTGCATTCAAAGAATGAGTCTTAGATAGTCTTACATAGTCTTCTGTCCTTTTCGCAGGGGTTCTTCACTTGCTCTCTATCCAACAATCAGGGTTTGGTAGAATGAGGATTTCTCAGTCTTCCTGAACCAGGGCCAGGCGTCCGCTGAGAATCTCCACTCTCAACAGCACCTAGAAGTGGCCTATGCACAAGTGGTGGTAGGAAAAACAAGGGCCGCGTCTGATACGCCGCCCTGCAACTGTATGCACGGCCAATTTTTGTGTAGTCCGTGGAGTTTATATTTGCATTTACAATAGATGTTTCTTGGAAGTGTATAGCCGGTGCATCAAACATCATATGTTTTCCCAAGTAGAATGCTTGTGTGGTGGGTAGGAGTGTGAAAAAGAGTTGTTCCACTGGAACGTCAAAAGTGGAACTGCAAGCATCAGTCCTTTTCACTGCTACAGCACTGGTCCCATCACATCCTTCAACTCTTTGTTGATGCAAACATGGTGCTTCCATTGCCACGAGTAAACAACATTCAAGATCCCAGTATTTCCTTGGTTCAACACTTTTTGCTGCAGGTGCCGATGTAGTTTCCACCTTTTCAAACTTTGCCACAAGCTGTCAAGTTGCTGGATGCCTGCAGTGACCCAGCGGCCGCGCATAGCTTTACTTGAAAACTATTGGCGGCGATGAGCAACTTCCACGAATCTAAACCTTTTTGGTTTTCAAATCCTGTTTTGCTTCCGTCTTGAAGGCTGTAGCCCCGTCTCCACAAATGATCGAAGAGGGCGGAACCTTGTGCAGCAGCTCGGACCCCAAAACTTCTGCTCGATTCTCCACCGGTGGTTTGCATTTCCTCAGCGATGTCAAGGCTTCATACAGATGTACAATGATGTGCACATATACATATCGTTATGTGCATCAAAATCCCGTGACCTATCAGTGTCTTCCTATCTATCTATCTATCTATCTAGCTATCTCTCTATCTCTAACTAGAAAGCCACCTACTGTATGTAAACAAGCTTCGCTGGGATCAACTTTTGCTTCAGAGGCTTCACAAGTATTAAGCCAGACGCCCGACACGACACCCCCAACATGCGATTGTGGAAGCAGGCAGTATTTTGGTGTCTTCACTCCAGGATGCTTGCGAGACCAATTTCCATGCACTGCTTTTTGCAGATACCTGCAACACAGTTACGGTACATCAGTGGCCACTGGCCACCAACCGAAAGAGCAACGGTGGCTACTTCTTAGGCCTTCATGCAAGAAACTTCGGACATACACTGTGTCAGCTACGTGCGCGTGAAAAGACAGTACATCGAACGAACAATGTCCTGTTCGCATGTAGATTTAACTCCACCTTCCCGTGTGAGGTACGTGCGTATGAAAACAAACTAGATCGAACAAGCCCTGTCCATGTGTGAAGTATGAATCAACTTTACATTACCACAAACTTACCGTTACGCGTTATGCGCCGAAAAACACAAAACATGGTGTGTCTGGTGACTCAAGCTTCCATATCTCTTGCAAAACCAACCAGATCTCCAAGGATACAACCACAGACTGTAGTTTGCTGTGCTGATTGAAATACAAAATTCATCCATCTGTCGAAATCAGACAACGAACCCATTCTAGCCACCAGTTCTGTGGCCAGTTTCGTGATTTTAACGCCAAATTTAAGCAGGGTCCATAAAGGGAGGCATATGCATACAACCTCGTGCCACGAAAGCCACTCGTTTGCTCTCACCAGGAGCTCTGCCAGTCAAGATGGCAAGGCGGACCCCGAGAAGGCGACGAGTGCACCAGAGAGTTCCGCACCAGCTGAGGCGAACCAGAGCGAAATGGTGTAAACCACTTTTAGGTCTACACAACGGTCCTTGGAGCTTGTTCGGGCTGGGTTTGAGATGAATAGTAGCAGTGCGTGTATGCATGTAGTGCTGTATTCCAAGAATCGAAATGAACAACGATGCCTTGGGAGACGGCTTTCCTTTGCAAACAAGGTATTTTCATGCATTCTCCACTTTCATGAGTGTTGGAAGAAGGGTCAATGGACCGGGTGAGAAAGATAAACTGCAAGCCCCACTCACTCCAGGCCGTGCTGGGCGAAGAATTCGCCTTTTTGTTTATGTTGAGTGGGTGTGGGTCAGAAGCCCTCGCACGCCCTGGTTCACGAGAAAAACTTTCATCATGGTGAAGCAATCTCATGCATTCGGGGTTTATGTGGTTTTTGATCCACACTCAAGTTTCCCCTGTCTGTGACAGGGTCATTTGGACTGCTTACCGACTTGCCGACGGTTCGAACAACAGTAGTTTGGCAGGCCGTTAGAGGCTCACCAGAAGACCGGTATTGTGGGGACGTTTTGGAGGAAGAAGACTTCTCAAGACAGAGATTTATGGAGCCTTCCACCTTCCAAGCTAGCAGCTACCGGGCCTGTTCAATCCTTGTCTGGTGTGCCAGGGAGGGTCAAAAGAAAGCTTTGGCTCTTGGCTCTCGCGGTTCCCCTGGAATGTTTTGTCCACCCTGCTCCAGTATTTTGCGAAAAGCTCTGCGCGGACAGGGTAAATTGGGCGACGGTTGACGGTTGCTTGGTCTGTTTTGCAGAAAGACCTGGTATGGTTGGGAACATTTGGGAACCATCACTTTGAAGTTTGGAGTCAGCCTTCCCAGGTTTGCCCAAACCAGGCAGGTCTGTGAATTTGTGCGGAGATGGAGTCAGCCGACGGCTCAAAGCTTGTGCTGGCTCTGGTGTGTTGATGTGGCACGACTGTGGCGGCGAAGTCTTTTGGGATTTCCAGCTCACTGCTGGCTGCTAGTGCATTTCATTCTGATGCGGCTGGACCACATCGAAGGTTGGGAGATGCAAAAAAGCCGTAAGCTGCGTTACGATGCTGTATTTTTGGTCCTGCTGTCCTGCTTATTGATTGGCTTTTGCGACTTTCTTGTCATTGTCTCATTGTCCTGTGGTTGATACAAAGACATGGTCTGAGAGAGCCTCCTCTTGTCAAGTTGAATTGTTGGGAGAGGGCCCTCCAAAAACAAGATAGGTGTGCCCGCCCCCTGAAAGGGGACTATAGACTACAGATTTCGTGGAGGCTTTGCCAGTTTGGGGAGGTGTAACCATGCGGTACAATTGAAAAACCGAACACATTGCCTGATTGAAAGCATCTTTGCTTATTCTCCCCCCGTTGCGATCGCCATCCAGGATCCGCCCGCCAAACGTCCTCGCCGGACCGCGACCGGGGGAACGCATGCCATTTTGGAGGAGTGGGAATCCGGACGGTCGATGGGTGTCGATCGAATGCTCTGATTCAAACCCTCTCGGTTTTGTGGAGTTCTTGGGCCACTGGGCCAGTGTTTGATGTCAAGTACCTTACAAGACGAGTTCTGGGTTGGAGCACTGCTCTGTGCGGAATTTCCTCTACCAACAGCTCGGCTTTCAAGTTTTTCTCACAACTTGTGGTGTCTCTGGAGGATCGATTGACTCCATTGACGCTTTAAACCAGCATTTGGACTCTACGCCACCTCTTTGGGGTTCTAAGCCACTGTCAGCGAAAAAAAGCCCAAGACAAAGATACCCAAGAACATGGACCTCGAACACCTTGCCTGTTGCAGGAGCTCTTTATGAATTGCAAGCACGCCGTTTTAGCATGTGCCTTTGAACATTGGTCAAAGATAAGATAGATAGCCTTTTTGAGGAAGCCACAGTTTGTACTAGATGCTTGAGCCACGGCGCACATCGCTACGCCGCTTTGCTGCTTCTCATCATGGGTGCTCCAAGCAATTTGGAAGATGAGGCCACTGGTTCTGAGCGAATGGCGTTCCGGTCTGCTCTCAGCAAAACGGCTTTGGTCATCAATTTCTCCTTGTCTATGGGGGTCTCCATACTCTAGTAAAACTAGTACACCTGCATTTCTGTTTAGATTGGGGCGGTGTGTTGATTTCAGGAATGGCGGCCATGATTCATCATGGTAAACCGGCTCCCTATCCATGCTATTTCCACATAGGCCGTCGCTCATAGGTTGGAGGTCGTCGCTCATAGGTTGGAGGCCCTGGCTTTAGGTTTTAGGCCATTGCTCCTAGGTTGGAGGCCATCGCCTTAGCTTGGAGGCCAGCCATCGCTATCAGGATGGAGGCCATCCATCGCTATCAGGGTGGAGGCCATCCATCGCTCATAGGGTGGAGGCCATCGCTCATAGGTTGGAGGCCATCGCTCATAGGTTGGAGGCCATCGCTCATAGGTTGGAGGCCATCGCTCTTAGGTTGGAGGCCGTCGCTCATAGGTTGGAGGCCGTCACTCATAGGTTGGAGGCCATCGCTCATAGGTTGGAGGCCGTCGCTCATAGGTTGGAGGTCGTCGCTCATAGGTTGGAGGCCCTGTGGATGTTCGGAGGGGTCGGAGGGAACAAACGAACCTGGAAACATGTGCATTTGGAGGTTTAGAGAAAGACTGACAGGAGGCGACTGATGTGAAGAA
>CAXIVM010000445.1:0-25844 GCA_964035705.1 Porites rus | reverse complement strand
CAGATCCAAAATCTAAAGAACTCCGCCGACCCTGCAAAGGCAAGGAATGTCAAAGGCAAGGCATGTCTTGTGGAAGGTTGCTTGTAATGAATGCTTGTCAAGATGTTGTGCTTGTGACTTGTGATTAGAATGTTCCTTGGCCTTGGCGGCTTGGCCAAGCATGGACTTTTCGTTTCGCTGACTACACCCCCCTCCCTCCCCCCTCAACCCCTCCCTTCCAAGTTCCCAAGCAAATTATTTCCGCAAGGTTGTGTTGCGTGAGCCGTGAAGAATAATCATCGATCGCGTCACGGATGGACATAGTGCACTGATCAACTCTGATGCCAATGCCAACGCCAAACACAATATGTTTTTGTTCTGACTTCTGACTGTTTGAGTCTGTGTTGTGGAAAGTTGTATGTACCCGGTACCCCACACCCTTCCATCACCTTGCCACCCCCTTCCATCACCTTGCCACCCCCTCGTCCTGGATAGTTTTCTTCAATTGAATTGAAGCGAATTATATATCTTTGGACAGGATTCTGCTGCATGAAGCACAACCTATCCGCGATGAACACTGTGATCTTAAACTTATCCTATGCCGGACATTGTCCAGATCAATCCTGCTACTCACTTGGGGTGGCGGACCTGGCCGAAGGCCATTAAATCATTGGATCCTAGATCCTGGACCTGGACCAAGGGTCCTAGAGTGGATGAGGATGTTTGCAAGTTTGCACTGAGTTTAAAAACCACGAGAGCCTAGAGCTGAATCAAGACAACGGGCCATGGCCGGTGTCGCTCTTGAAGCATGTTTCAACCAAGTGACCTTACCAGTAAAAAGTCGATCCCGTAGAAGTGCATAGATGTTTGACATTGACGCCAAGAGAGTCGGCATCTCGCTTCCGAAATGCAGCTGCACCTGCGGATTTTGGTCCAGGTTGGCCGCTACCTCCACATGGTTGGCCAACTTTTGCTGAACCTCCGGCATGGCCATGATCTGCTGCAAGAATACCTGTAACGGAGTTGAAAGGAGAAAACATGAAGCAAACTTAAACAGGTAAAGACTACCATCATCATCATCCTGGTCAGTCTCAAGGATGATTCAAGCACTACACTACACTACTACTCCTACTACATGACATTGCCATTGCCCTGCAAAAGGCCTTGGCCGACGGTGGAAGAACATCATAGAAGCTGCTGTCGGATGAGACACAGGCAACCTTCGCCATGTGGTGACGAAGCTCATCCACCTGCACTGCACAGTGGCCAACTAACACTAAGACCAAACTAACACTGGCTCAGGCTCAGGGCTCAAAACATATAACGAGAACCAAC
Source organism: Porites rus (assembly GCA_964035705.1). NCBI lineage: Eukaryota > Metazoa > Cnidaria > Anthozoa > Scleractinia > Poritidae > Porites > Porites rus. Next base: position 24,530 of record CAXIVM010000445.1, on the reverse strand, counting down.
CCACGGCCAGGTGGCCATGTCACATGTCTCAATGACTGTCAATGAACCACTGATCACTGGTATGCTATAATGAAACATAGTTAAACAAAATCCTGCGCAGTGGTGACCAGTGGTGGGCCGTGGGGTGCCTCTTCATCATCAGCTTGCAAAAACACGCCAGTGTTGAGGGTCGTTGTAGCAAACAGACGATGAAAGCCGCTCAAGTCATCGGAGTCGCCCAACACAAGGCCATCAAGCACACAACCATCATAGACTCGGGGCCGCCGTACAGGGCAGCCGTGTTCTCGGGGGTCGACCAGTTTGTGGTGCACTTTGTAGTGCGGAAGGAGCCGCTGGAAGTAATGAACTCCAGGAAACAGCTGAGTGCATTCGTGCAAGAAAAGCTGTGGCCGCAATGTCCGGACCAGTGCCACCATCACGCAGAACAGCAAAGCCTTGGAAAACAGGACGGCCGTGGCAGTCGCCGCAGGAAACAGTGGAGGACGACCGTTGAAGTGGCCCAGTGACAGTGACCCCAGTTACCGCAGTGTCCAAGTCTCAGTTGTCCAATCTCAAAGCTCAGTACAGACATAAGTTATGGGTTCCTGTGCTGGACAGGACAGTCCTGGATTTTGAAATGCCGGGGGCGCCGCAGGCGTGCTGCTTACTGATCCCCACAGCTTCAAAGCGAGGGGCTGCACCACGCACCACGCGACTAGTAGTCCGCATATTCATGATTCACGGTCCTCCTCCTCCTCCTCATCCTCCTACCTCATGTTCCTTTGTTCAGCGATGTCCGCTCAGTGGTCACTCGTCAGTGGCTCAAATAGCGGCAAGTGCAACAAGGTCATGCAATGATGCAGGGTCTTGAAGGCGTTGGCTCAGTGATGTTGTCGGCCACATTGCGACATTGCCCGCCGCAAGGTGTCACTAGAATCCAAAATCCTAGAAGGTCATCAGAAGGTCCTTGCTTATACCACTCCCCCAATGGGATGACAGCTAGGACTTGGATTGCCTTTGGTACAATTTGCATGGCAAGGATTGCCTTTGCATTTTCCAAGTCGTCAGAAAAAACATAAGTCTCCTCCACCTCCACCCTCCGCCAAAAGGCTGTCTCAAGGTCTCAAACAAAGCCTGGAGATTTCTTTTAGTGGCACCGCACCTGGCAGTGGCTCTAGAACATCTAGAACCAGAACTCATAACACGTCAAACATCTGTTCTGGAATACTGGGAGGGAGGAACCGTTTCAAAACCGTTTGCGTGCTTGCCAACGCCGGTTGAGAGCGGTCCCTGGGTGCCCACTGCGTGTCCACCCCACATGGCCGTGGGTCGAAAAGGGTGACCCTGGTGAACCGCCGAAGTGAACAGATCCCTCCGCAAGTTCACAAGGAAGCTGTCACATGTCAACAATGTCAACCTTCCAAACTTCAAATCCTAAGTAGAGTTGTGTTGTGTATATCAACTTTATAATAGGGTGCGCAGGCGCAGTGCGCGGTGCACTTTCCGGAGTCAGTCTGAGTAAGTATGTCTTTCTGCGCCTGCCGCTGCCAACCCCTGTAAAATGACATGCTCGGCTCCCTGTGGCTGGCTCGCTCAGTAAATCGCATCGCATCATCCATGAGGAATCTTCCCGCTTCGCATGATACCTCCTTTCCTCCATGCCTCTCATATCTCCTTCATCCCTAGTCGAAATGCGGCAACAAGTGCATGGTCCATGAAACGCATTGTTGATGACTGGCTGGTATAGGTTCTTCTTCCCCTTCAGCGTCGTCTGAAGCGGTACCCTTGCAGTCATCTGGTGTTTGGCCCCTTCAGGGGATCTGGGATCCTGGTATTGGAACTCTGAACTCCGGCCCAGTTTCCAAGGGAAACCAACCTGGGAATTACTGGGAATTGGGAATTGGGAATGCAATTGCAATGAAATCAATTAATGATTGATTTGGATTTTTGAGTAGTTGGCAGTTAGTTGGCAGGTTCATTTATCACTTGGTGTGGTAGACTACAAAACACGATAACTAGATGAGTCAAGTCAGAGTAGTCAGCGTCACCCAATCAGTCACAACACGGCCCAAAGCCCAGTCCAGCCAGCCAAATAATCAAACTTAAACCATGCAACATGTTTTCCAACAAGCCGTGCACCATCTCCCATTGACGAAAACGACTTGCATATGCTGCCAGCAATGATGGTCAGGAGGTCTTCACTCTCAACTCCATCATAGGCATAGGAACGGATCCGTTCCAAAGCTACCTGGTCAGAGTCAAGAGCCAGCGAGAGGCGAGAGGCCAGCGGCCAGCAGGATGGTGGGCAGGCGGGATGGTAGGACGTGACGTGACGTGTGTATTCACTATTCACCGCTCACTTGGATCCGATCTTGGTACAAGCAACAAGAAACACTGTAACTAAGACGGGTAAGACAGATTTAAAGTAGCAGCTGGCAGCAGCCAGCAGCATCAGTAGTTAATTCGGCACAACTGGCACAACTTGACATTGCTTATGTGAAGCCAAACAAATCAAACCTGGACATCTCACGCGGTAGCGGCACCTTCTTTCCATTCAGGCAGCAAATCTGTGAGGTCATTCCTTCAGAAACAAACATGTCCACCACCGAGTCGACGAAATCCAAACCTATTTCTTCTCTTTCTGCAACAGGCAATTTCTTGCCATCCGGAAATTTGTGGTGTAGTTCCTGGGACATCTGCTCTGCTTTGGTCCAAGCAGACTTGGTGATGAAGTTCTTCAAATCCGGCACTACATAGTCAACCGGGTCCTGATCTGAGAAAAAAATGCACACAGTCAGAGTCAGTGACACAGACTCAGATCAACTATGATGTTGACAACATCCCTGGCAGGCAACCAGGAGTCACCGGTCCAAACTCAGTGAAGTCTCTCATGAGAACCAAGAACCTCTTGACTCTTGAAGTCAGACAAACATGGACCCGGTCCAAGTCAAAGTCCTAGTGGCCTGATGGTTGAGAAGAATCCTCTGGCAGGTCGGCTCAAAGTCGCAGGCGACCAACAAACGTGGCTTCTGCGGTGGCTCCCAGCCCCGCTGTTCACAAAACTTCAGCGCCGCGGTATAGTTGGTCATGGTCGCCAGCTGTCAGGGACCGGGATGGCTGAGCTGACAGTGTTACCAAACACCATAGTCAGTAAGTAGTAAGTAGTAGTAGTAGTAGTAGTAGTAGTAGTAGTAGTAGTAGTAGTAGTAGTAGTAGTAGTAGTAGTAGTAGTAGTAGTAGTAGTAGTAGTAGTAGTAGTAGTAGTAGTAGTAGTAGTAGTAGTAGTAGTAGTAGTAGTAGTAGTAGTAGTAGTAGTAGTAGTAGTAGTAGTAGTAGTAGTAGTAGTAGTAGACATCTTTAGCATGTACCAGGCCACCAGGGACTATGTTACATATGATACTATGAGAAAGGATTTGTACTAGTATATAAAGTATTTATAGTTAAATAATCATTCAACAATATTCTAAATAATCCTGTGATTTTGGCCAACCACCTAGCCTCAGCGCCTCCTAAGCCGCTGTATAGCGAAACCACCACTGTCCGTGACAAATTGCTGATCAATCTGCGCACATGATGCTCTCCGAAGTGCTCTTCAATTCTGTCAAGGTTCCTGGTGGGATGGTCCCACATCTCTTCAAAAGTGCTGACACACTTGGCAGACTGTGCTTGAGAACCTAGGATCAGCCAACCGCCAAACCCAAACCAAACCAAACACACATGCTGTCTACTCACTACTGCCATAGAATAGTTGAATATTGTCATACTAGTTGTCCTACTATGTGTTTTGGGTATCAGACTGGAAAGGGTGGATGCATTGATAGTAGGGTTGGAAAATGGACTCAACTGTGTTTCAAGAAGCTAGACAGTTGGTCGGAATCCATCGGCAGAAAATCGTCATGATCACCCACTAAGCCAGAAGCACCAAAGGAAGAAAGCTGTGTAGCTAGCTGTTGTGAGGGCACCGTTGTGGGAGAAGATGAGCTGCTGGAACTGGTGGAAGCAGAAGAGTCATTTGCACCGCCAGCGTTTGCATCCTCCCCATCCTGCCTGTGGTTGTCAGGTCCTATGAGTCTATGAGTAGTAGTATGAGACTGTTAAGTTATGAAGATGACTCCACAAGTCCACCAGTATTACTAGAAAACTACTGTCAAGTGTATAAACTCTAAGCATAAAACCAAGCAAATTACACAAATCAATACGCTGTCCTGTATTAACTGTGAGTGATTGTATTTGTATTGTATCATGGTATCGTATCGTTTGTCAGTTTTACTCTTAAAAAAACACTGATTGTTTTACCCTTTGCTGTCGCATGCCGCAAGCCTAGTGGAACTCTCCATCGCATCTCCCCTTTGCACTTTCGCTGACAGCTCCTTGCGGTTCTTACCCTTGCCGTTCTTTGAGACGGCGCTCGCTTTAGGCTGCCGAGTTCGCCGGGTTGATGCGGCTGGGCGTTTCAATACACCCATAACTGTTTGCATGGCCAAAGACGACCCCTGACAAAGGAGGGCGAGGTTACGAGGTTATGTTAATCCACCAACTGACAGACTGACACATTCAGCGATATGATGATATGACATGATCCTTTATCATAATTCATCATTCATCCTTTTGACCATTGGCAATGGGATGGAAACATTGGAGCATGACTCTGATCAAAGCCAAACTGGACTGTAGTTACAGAGTTACAGGTCTTTACCAACTACTGCTTTGGAAGCCGGGTCAGGTCAAGTACAGTCCAGTTACCCAGTCCATGTCAGTCCATTTGGAATCTGGTGAGCCTCATCAGCCTCATTCTCTGGTGGCGTTGGCGACGGGGGGTGCGGTAGAGGTGGTGGAAGTTTTTCTAGCTTGCCCTTTGCTCCCAAACAAAGTTGCCCTGGAAGAGGCGGCGCATCAAAAGGATTGGTCTCTGGAGTCTTTGGAGTCTCTGGCTCTTCTGGAACATCGCATGCTCCCCTGCCCCGGCCCCTGCCCTTGCCACCGCGACCACGACCAGCTGATCTCTTTGGACAGGCGCCAGCAGCCTACAATGCAAATTCAAGCGGTAGCGATAGGTTAGGTAGCAACAGGTTAGGTGGCGGTTACAGAGGCTTTCTGGGAACCAAATCAAACACATTCGAACAACTGAAGGACAACATCCAGGTTCAGAAGTATGGATGGTGGAAGTCTGGAGTCTGGAGTGAAAAGAAAGTTCCATAAGCCTCTGCCTGCGCCTACAACTACTATCAGCTTACCATACTACCATCAATCATTCAAGACCAAGCAGTGAGCACACCACACCTAGTCACCTAGCATTGTGTAACTGCTTCTCAGGTAAGTCCCCGCCGCCTTCGCTCGTGCTTTCGCCTTCGCTTTGGGTTTGCTGGTCCTAGGCTTCCTCGCAGCCTTAAACTTTGCCATCGTTTTTGCCATAGCTGTCAACAAGGCTCAGTAATGTAAATGTTCTGTGTTATGTAAATGTGGAAGCACAAACTATGTACTATGTCAATGTGCTGCTTAGTACTTAGAATTTATGGTCTTATACAGTATACAGTCATAGTTCAATTAGACTAATCCTTCATAGTCTTAGTCGCCCCCGAAGGTTGAAGGCGCAAACATTTTTTTAACTTACTGTATCTAGACCTAGAATCCAGAATCCAAAACGTAAAAACACATATGTATGTATATATTATAATCTGTCATAGCCGCGCCGAAGGCGCGAAGAAAAAAAACTGATCCATAGTTGAAAACAAACAAAACAAAAAAAAATATGATTTGGAATTTGGAATCAGAAAAACTCAGAATTTATGATTCCAAGTCAAATCAATCAAAAATTCTGATTTGGAGCAGAAAAACTCAGAAATTTCTGATTCCGAATCAGAAAAATCAGAAATTCTGATTTGGAATCAGAATTTCTGATTCCAAATCAAAAAAATCATGAATTCTGATTTGGAATCAGAATTTCTGATTCCAAATCAGAAAAATCATGAATTCTGATTTGGAATCAGAATTTATGATTCCAAATCAGAAAAAGCATGAATTCTGATTTGGAATCAGAATTTGTGATTCCAAATCAGAAAAATAATGAATTTGTTTTTGAATCAGAATTTCTGATTCCAAATCAGAAAAATCAGAAAATATGATTTGGAATCAGAATTTCTGATTCCAAATCAGAAAAATCATGAATTCTGATTTGGAATCAGAATTTATGATTCCAAATCAGAAAAAAACATGAATTCTGATTTGGAATCAGAATTTGTGATTCCAAATCAGAAAAATAATGAATTTTGTTTTTGAATCAGAATTTCTGATTCCAAATCAGAAAAATCAGAAAATATGATTTGGAATCAGAATTTCTGATTCCAAATCAGAAAAAATCATGAATTCTTAGTATAGTCTATAATCTGATGAATCTAATGTGTCATCTGTCGTTTTGGCAACCTGGTCCATTCAACATCTGCACTCCAAAAAGCGGGCAAAAGCAGCAGCGATATGTGGGAGCACCCCAATGACCGCCTCAGCGCGGCGATCTGTGTGCCTGCCCAACGCATTGCCGCCGCCACCGTGGCCGCCGTCGCCAATGCCATCACCAGACCGCAAAGCCTCAGTTTGCTCTGGACTCCGGACAGATCGAATTGAACTCATGTCGAACCCTTCAACCCGACAATTCCAAGGGACGTCACTCACATTTGGGGACACAAGGCACTATGACTAAGAACCCCCCCAACACAACTAATGAGGTTTCTGTGGCTGGGAGTTGGGAGTGGGTGGGCACATGGTTCCTAGTTCCTCCTACCATCTCAGCATGTGGAGCAGGGGCCTTCGGGTGGTTTGGATCCATGTGACATGTGTGTGTATCACAAGCGGATCATCAGACTAGACTAGATTCCTCACAAAATTTGTGTCCCCCGCTGCCCCCCCGCACCTTCCTCCGCTATGTTCATTGTGCACCAAAAACGGTCACGGCGTGACATGTCATGACAATTTAAAAATGTGATTGTATATATTTTCTTTTTGCAGCGGCCACAATCATCGCAACAGTAATTGCGCTGTCGCTGTTGAAAAAGCAGTGGCAGTTGATGCCTGATGTCGTCCCAGTAATCTTGGAGACAAGCATGACTACTGGCAGGATCAACTGATCAACCAGCTTTCAACCTCACGCACGTTGCGCTCAACTCTGAGACAGCATGCGCGGTGGACATCACAACCAAGCCTGGCATGCACATGTGGTGCACGCCACCTGCTTCAGCATCAACTTCCCTTGTCCGGTTGCTTCAGCGTTTGGGAAGCCTTCACCATCTCCGCGGTGTCTATGAAGAAAAGGTGCTGGGACACGCGATCCAAGCTCTTGTAGTACTGCCACAGCATCCTGAGTAAGTTCCAAACTTACAATCTACCATCAATTTTGTGCTGTGGTCTGTGGTGTGACCTTCTACGCCATTCAAATTCCTGTATCGGCTTTGGTGCTCCGGCATCGCCACTAGGAACAAGGACGCTACTAGGGGCTCCTGGCATCACTAGTAGGAACAAGGACGCTACTAGCAGGATATCCATCTCATTCTCGAAAGGTGTTCCTACCTTGTTTCAGCAGAAGGGGCGTTCCTTTTCTATAGCCCCCAATGTCAGATTTTTTAGTTGGCGAAGCAAGTTGGAACACCCCAAGAACGAGATGAGCATCAATTGCACCATTTGTTGGAAATGAACATGTTTGCCAATCTGCGCTACCGGAAATAAAACACATTGCTCATATGATATGCCAAAGCTCTTCGCAGTCCTTTGGAATGCATCTGAGTGGTCCGGGTCCATCCTTTCTGGTGTGAACTCATAGATCGCCAAGTAAAGCACCTGCAGCGCCTGTGAACAGTCTGGCATGCTCACCACCAACCTGAAAGGAGGCATCTGATCCGGTTGCTGTGCAGCAGGCTGTGCAGCAGGCTGTGCATACTCATCCTTCTTCCGTCCATCATTCACCGGCGGCAGCACATTCGGGTCAATCCGGAGCAGGTCCAAGATCGGAACAAAGGCCTTGGGCGACCCACCAACGCTAGCCGATCCTTCTGTCGGTGGCCCCCTGGACGTCGGAGTTTTGACCGGTGTGTCCATGGGCATGTAGCTTGAAGGCACATTGCGCTGGCTCGAGTGGGTGGTCGAGAGAAAGCTCGAGGTCATGCTCCAGGTCGGGGACCTCTCATCATCTTCGCAATCCATGGCGTGAATCTGGATTCTGAAAAGTTTGTCCACAATTTCAGTGTCGCATGGCCTTGTCCTGTAAATGTAAAGATTCCCGGTCAAGTCCGGCGCGGTTACGTTTACAAAAGCTGAGGACCCTCCAAGGTGTGTGTGGAGAGTAATCCTCTCCAAGTAGTTAACATGGAATGTGTATGGCACCACCTGTTGGGATGGAGAGAAGGTAAAAGGCTTACCTGTTACTGACTACTGACTGAACTGTTCCACTTCCATGTTGCCTCAGCACCAATGGCGGCGGCACTGTCTGTACCATGAACTTTTCGACCCTTCAAACAGCCCTAGCTAGCATGCCACTACTTCATGGTCACGGTCATGGCGGTTGAAGGTCATGGTACTCAAGAAGTCAGAAGTCAGAAGCCCACTCAGCCGTCAGCCGTCAGTCCACCTGTGCCCTGCAGCTCAGTGGCATTATCGCCCAAGCCAGCGTCAGCTGCCGCTGAAGGACCAGCCACACCACCGGGAGGGCCGCCGCCGCCACCGCGACTGTCCTTATTGTTTTTGCTGTTAGTTGCTGCCAGCTGGGATTGCGACCGCAACAATCAACTGTTAACAAATACTTGTAGTGCGTGTGACTTGTGAGGGACGGGTCAGTCAGTGTTGGCAAATTTCAATATTGAAATTCAGATTCAAATTCAAATTTATAATGTCGTTCATTCATTTGATCTTGAATCTACAATCGAATCTTACATCCATCTACACTACTAAAACAGTTGCCACGAAACTTCAACATGAAGCCACCCTGCAGCCTCCGGCCCCTGTGCGGATGATACACTTTGTCGACAGTTCATGCAGCTCAGTGGCACAATCCTCCAAGCCAGCTTCAGCTGCCGCTGCCCCTGCGAGATCAGCAGCCATGGCCACCTGCCACAAGGGGCCGATCCATCTACCTACCGCCTACCAATGAATTTACAACACAAATTGTTGGCAAGTTGGCAACCGGCAACACAAATGGCATACATTGCAACAGTAACAGGATGGTGGACGCAAGCTCATGCAATGCAACCCTACAAACATGCGCAGCCTGCGCAAATCAAACCCAGCACCTAGGTAACCCGCGTTTGGGTTTCCGTGCCCTGCAGCCTCCACCCCGTCTGAACCATCATCAGTCGCGCCGCTGCCAGGGTCACCAACGGCGGCAGGGCCGCCAGGATCCTGATTGTTTGTGATGTGGCATTTTATTGCTGGCGGACTGACCACTGACCACACCACCAACTACTATAAAATTATTGGGCTGCAGGCTGCAGTTGAAATGGCCCGCTCCTCACTCCTCACCATTTGCGGGTCTTCGTCTTCAACTTCAAAGGCAAGTTTATAGTCAATGACTGGACTGAATGACTATGACAAAACCAGTTGCACCGAAACACAAGGGCACGGTCCGGTGACCAGGGATCGGATAGCTCCAGGTTTCGAGCATCAGAGTTGAGTCGGAGTCAGAATCAGTGTGTTTTCTTAAATCTAACATCTAACCGACCCAAACCGAACCCGACCAAATCAAACAATAACGCCGGCCCAAAGGATTCAACTTCAACCTACCCTATGCATCTCAGTGGCACAATCATCCATGCTAACTTCAGCTGCTGCAGCCGCTGCAGGATCAGCAGCCATGGCCACCTGCCACGAGGTTTTGAACCATTGAGGCCAAGGTTCCCCAAACTACACTCTATTGGGGCCAGCGGCCAAAGCGGTCTGGCTGTGGCTGGAGGGTTCCCTAAACATCAACAAATCTATAAACAAATCTACAAATCTAAATAAAGACATCAACACAGTTGTCAACTGTCAACACGGATGTTATGCTCTGAAATATTGTTTGAATTGTTAACATGAAGCCAGGTAGAAACTCCTGACCGCTGACCGCCTGACAAATCCTGACCCATTGTAGAGTCCCGATCTAATTTGTTCATGCAGCTTTGTGCAGGTCAGTGACAGGGGCCGATCCATTTACCTACCGATGAATTTACAAAAGGCAACCGTAACCGGATCAGGACCAGGACCAGGATGGTGGATTTACTAAGTGGACCTGCTTTGCAGCCAGCTACAAATCTGTGTAACCTTGCCCCTGCCCTGCAGCCTCCAGCTCGGCCGGACAATCATCAGCCGCGCCGCCAGGGTCGCCAGGGCCGCCAGGGTCCTGATTGTTTGTGATGCTGGCTGTTATTGCTGGCTGACTGACTGCGCAACCAACTATGCCAATGCCAACTACTCTACTATAAAATCAGTCTGAATCTGAATCAGAATCTGAGTCTGAATGAATCTGATGACAGTGAGTCAAGAATTCGACAACTCAAATGTGATTCAAGTTACAAGTTCAAGTCTACAGTCAATTGACTGACTCATTTGCACCAAAACACGAACCCGAACGGCCCGAACCGTACCCGACCAAATCAAACAATAACGCCGGCCGCCGGCCCAAAGGATTCAACTTCAACCTACCCTATGCATCTCAGTGGCACAATCATCCATGCTAACTTCAGCTGCTGCAGCCGCTGCAGGATCAGCAGCCATGGCCACCTGCCACGAGGTTTTGAACCATTGAGGCCAAGGTTCCCCAAACTACACTCTATTGGAGCCAGCGGCCAAAGCGGTCTGGCTGTGGCTGGAGGGTTCCCTAAACATCAACAAATCTATAAACAAATCTACAAATCTAAATAAAGACATCGTGACATGAACACAGTTGTTTGTCAACACGGATGTGTGCTTATGCTATTATGCGCTCACTCTTGGGGATGTGTGATAGCGGGCAGTGGGTAGTTGAGAACAGTTTGGACTGTCCAGTCCAGTCAGTCATGGGTCCTGTGACCTGTGAATGCTTGTCTTTTTCCCTCTAGCCTGTCCCTGGCCCTGTCCCATCTAGCCTCATGGCCGGCCAAGGAATCACCATTGCCAAGCATGGCCTGAAGAGCATCATGACACAGGGTTTCACGAGTTTCAAGTGTCAAGAGTCAAAAAGCACCAACGTCGACTCCGACACCTTCTGCAGCCTGTAGCCCGTGTCACATATTTACATGTCAAAGTACTTCAGTCACGAGTCACCAGTGTACAATTTACTGTAACATGACAATGACAGCATTTTCAATATACGGTGCCTCATCATGCCTCCAAGTATGTATATACATAAATTACTGCATATCATAACATATTGCATCATGTGTAAGTGTACACTACAATGCCCTAGTCAAAGCCCAAGGAGTCAACAACTGTCAATGTCACTTCAAGCCTGCAGCAACCCAGTGTCCAGTTCCTTGCCACGCCGACGTCCACGGCCTTTGCCACGGCCACGCCCACGGCCACGGAAGGGTGGTGGCGGGAGGACTACCTGCAAAGAACATGGGACGGCCAGGGGGCCAGGGCGGTTGGGTTGTTGAGCAAAGGCCACAATTCAAACACTAACAGACTACAATTTGCAGTAATTAATGTGCAACGTGGAATCTGGAACTGTCAATGGGGAACTGGGACCACTGGGAACTGGGAACCTACACCTGAACCTGAACTGCACCCTGAATGTGAGGTGTTGTGGGAAAGTAGAAAGAACAAGACAATGTGATTCGGATTCGGTACCTGTTTGATTACAAATTACAATATAGACTTGAACCAAAAGTATGAATACAATTAACAAGAATCACCAAATATACTGTGTCCAGTCCAGTCCAGTCCAGTCCAGCCTCCACCCCGTTCTTCTCTTCATTTTCGCTGCCACTGCCGCCACCGCCCACCTTGCATGGCAGGTTGGCCGCCAAATGCTGTCTTGAAAACAGAGGGCGGGGAAGTTGCGCAGGGCCCAGGGCACCCGGCTGTTTTTTGGAGAACTTGAACTATCATGGATCCATAGATAAATACAACAAACACACACACACACAGTCGTACAACTGTCTGGTGAAGTGAAGTGCGAGCATTCCCTTCATCCATTCATCCATCCATTTGAAAATGAAACAGATACCATTTGGGTCGATTGAACTTGAACACCATCTATTGCATCCTAGAATCGTCTGCATCTGCTGCTTCAAACACCAAGCATGGCGCGGAACTCTTCACATTCTTGACCGAACCGCTGCTCCCAAGCTTTTCGTGGCGAAGCTGCCTTCGGCGACGGTGACGGAAGCACGTGGATAAACACACACCCTGGGCCCTGGGACTTGGACTACCATTAATTCATTCATTCATGCAACACATGGAACTGACCATGGGCAATGGACAATGGAGTTTGACAAAACTACTCTGACTCTGACTCTCTGACGGTGGCCGTGACCCTCATCCTTCCTTCAAACCTGCAAATTCAGGCCTATAGACATGAGCGGCCATGTTTGGACGCAGATCTTGTGGGTTCGAATGGATGATCAGCAGCTTGTAGTATTGAGCCGGCTGTCCGTGGAAGATCTTGACTCCTGGCAACGAACGTTGCCACCAAAGCACGCGTGTGACACCGAACACCGACTGCATGCATGACACCGCAAGCATGTGTCAACCCATCACGATGGGAACCCTGAAAAAACGATACCAGACAAGTTGTGGCATGATTGATTTTGTTCACACAGACACAGGCTACACAGGTATGTATTGTCCGCTAACAATTTCGACATGCAAAAAGGATACCCCAAAGCGACACTAGAAATCATCAAATATATCCAGGGTCGCCCAACGCAACTTTTTCCCAGATAGCGGAAGCTATTGGGGTTCTTACTTCAAGTAGCTTGTGCGCTTTGGAGCCTGAGTGCTGCTGCTGCAGGGTGCTGCTGGTTGGAGCTTGGGTGCTGGTGTCATTGCTCTGGTGCTGCCTACTATGCTGGCGTGATTTCTTAGGAGAAGAAGGCCAAAAATCCAGGGATCTCTCACACAGAGGATTCGACTCGACACATATATCAATCAACCAAAGCAAGCTTCGCACTGTGTGTGACGATGGGAACCCTGAAAAACGATACCATAAGATTACCACACATAATGAGTTTTGATCATCGCACACATCACCGACTCACCGACCTTCAAACTCCAACTAGGCCGGTTATCCACCCCGCCTGAAAGTACAGAATCTCCATATGCCAATGCCAGAAGGTAATCTCTTTGATGCCCGTAGAAAGTCCGCACCACATCATCCGCGGTGTTCAAGTAGAAGGAGGTCTTGATCTCCTGGGCAAACAGTTGTAGATGGAATCCACGGCTGTATGCCTGTATGCAAATGATATTATGATATAATAATTATCCAATGTCAGACCGTCAAACGCCGGCAATCCGTAATCAGCAACCAACACTTTACTGACTCGTGGTCATGGACTCACGGACCCCATTGCCAAAACACCTTCAGGCGTGCACCAGTTGGCATCGCTGCCGCTGACCAACCACGTTGTGACAAAAACAGGACCAGTTCCAGCATAGTGAAGTCATCAATCTCAACGTCGGTCCGACATTGGAAGGCTTGCCGGGGCTTCTCCAAGTGCGTCAAGACCTGCAACAAGGCGCTTGCAAGGCAAGGTGCCAAGACTGAAGTTGAAAGTGACAAATTAACAAATTTATCTGCGGGCTGCAACTCAACGCTTTACTTTCAAGAGAATTTGTAGGTGAATAAATATTTATTTAACAATAAGCAAACACCACGTCACCACGTGACATCATCTAATCAGCACAGAACAAGTGCGCCGGCCCTCCACTCAGGGGCCACTTGGAGACAAATAGCTACAAAGGCTATGGCTGCTATGGCAATGATTCATGCGCGTGTAACGGCAGGATACCTCCATCAATATCCTGTAACAGCACTGGCAACAATTAGGTCTCCTGACCGCAACCCACAACTACACAGGTTAATTGAGGGGCAGCTTTGGTCTTCACTGTTCCCAGCAAGGACAAAGTAGTACAGTGGGAATTGATAATTGATGGCATTGATGGATGGCCTGGAAACATCACAAAATAACTCTGGTCCGAGGGCAGTCATGCATCACGAGTCACAATTGAGTCTGTCAAACCCAGGTCCAGTTGTACTCACCCCAGTCCAGCCTCAACCAGCGTGGCACCCTGTGATGAAAACTGGAAGCGAAAGGCCTGGGCAGTGGGCCCGGCAATCTTAACCAAATGACCCTGCACTTGGAGCTGGGAAAGCACGCGCAACTCCTCATCAGAGCAGCCGCTGGGATCAAAAAACTTGCCAGACTTCTGGAAGCACCCCAGACCAACCATTTCTTCGAGAAGTTGCTGACCTTCTGGGATTGGGCATCGCACTCCTGGGTGTGTGCTTTTTGAGAGCATGGAACGATATGCGCGCTGCAAAGTGCAATTCCAACGATTCATAGAATTCATGGGCTGGGGCCCGGGTGAAGCCATGAATTTGGGAGTCTGGGCCAGTCTGGGGAAGTTCACGTTTGGGATTTGGGAGATGTGCATCAGTCAAGGCTCGGAGTTTCACAGCAGCCTCCGGGTAGACTTGCCATTCCAGGAACTGGCTGACTAGCCTGGAGCCATCCACATCGTTCCATGAGCTCAACAAGGCTGTGCACCAAACATCCTGAAAGGTGTCCTGCTGCACAGAGACCTTCCGGTTGCAACTTGACACTTCGCATACACGGTACAGTCTGATGGTCAAATCATCAGGACGCATGCTGTCAATGCTCCGGGTTGGTCTTTTCAATCTGTTAGGTGTAGCATGTGTGACTCGAAAGAAAACCTGCTCACCATGCATCCAAGGAAATGTTTCAGGTTCAGGCACTGGTATTGGCACAAGACATATTGCCGCTTGCGCAGCCGCAACAGATTCAGAGATGAACTCGTCCTGGTCCTGCTGAGGATCGGTCAGCAAGGATGGCAATGATGAGGCCGAGCCTAAGGTACTCGGTGTCACTCCAAGAGCTCCTCTGTCTTGCAAAGGCAATGCACTCCCATAGTCCACAAGCTCAAAGCCAGATGTGATTGCCAGGTCCACGGTTTGCCCAGTGAGTTTCACAAACAAGCTCTTCGGAACACTGAAAAAATTTTTTGCGTCCGCTATCTCTCTGAAATGGCGAAGCATGAGCCCTTGCAAAGTTCCCATGTCCCGCTCCACCTCCTTGGAAGCAGCATTTTTCACAGCCCGTTGCTGCTGCGGGCCAGACTGCGGAATCATCTGACGTGACTGCTGACCTGTGCAAAATTGAAATGTCTTGCCATAGAACAGATCTTGCAGCTCAACCTCCGTGAGCTCACGGGTAGGTTTGCAATTAGCTCCCCCAATCATGGTGGCCACCGTTGCACCTTAATAATGGCAATTGTGTGATAGCCAATATCCGGCCCATGATCAATGTCCTGTCCATGTGTCGATTTCGAAGGTGTGTCGTGGTCGTGGACAGTCACAGGGTGGCCAACTGGCCAACTCATCGTGGCCCAACCCATCATCCATGTGGAAAAAAAAAACTGGAAGTTGAAGGGAAGTCGGAACCCATCCACCCAACGCCGGAACCAAAACCTCCAAGCCTCCAGCCTCCAATTGAAATTTACCAAAGTGTCTGCAAAATGATGGGATTAAGGGATTTGCTGATTTGCTGTCACATTGCTGTTGCTCCCCATGCCATTGCCATTGCCATAACCCATGCCAAGATGCTCAACCCCCGAGTTGTCATCAGGTGCTCATGCTCCGAAGCCAACTGACTCACGGCCTGCGGAGGCTAGGCCAGGCTAGGGAAACAAAAGTAGGAGAGGCCAGGAGCCAGCCGCTCAGCTGAAAGTAATGCAATTGAATTCAACAAAGTGTTGTAGAAATCTGAATCTGAATTGATTCATTGAGACTGAGCAAACCTGAATGGTCAAACTGTCAATCAATCAGATTGAGGTAGTCCAGTCCAGACACTCCAGTCACTCCAGTCTCTAGTCTCCAGTTACTCCTCCAGTTATACTTTCTAGTTTCCAATCCAAAGCGGCCAACTGACAGACTGTAGCGGACCTCGGGATTGTTGATTAGGTCTTCTCTCTCAGGTAGACGCAACTCAGTGGAGACATAAGCTTCCCTTGCATGTGGCGCGTCATCAAATGCATCCCGCACACGCTTGTGCATGGCCTGCCAATGAGCAGCGCGCAAGGACTGAGCAGAAGATTACAGATTGACAGTTCAGGAGTTCAGGACCAGGATCATAGTCATGAATCATGATGATCAGAATCAGAATCAGAACTTGAACTTGAATGAATAACTTGAATCATACCATAATCAGATTCATTCGTGCATCAAACTTTCATCAAACATGACAATCATGTTAGTTATAATAATCATCCATCATGAATCATCATCGTCACCATCATGGTCCATCATCAATCAAGGAACCAACCAAATAGAGATATCACTTGCAACTTGCAACCGGAGTTGCTGGCCTCAGTTTGCCTTTCGACACAGCGTAGCAGCCGAAGAGCTCCCATCCAACTGCACAAGTTCAACAAGGAAGCTCTAGGTTCTCCATGGATGAACCTGTCCAACTCGCTGCGAAGCCCAACGTTTACAGCATCCTGGGCATCATGCGAAGACCAAATTTCAACCATAATTTATGCGAGTTGATGCGGGATTGGGGGGTGCGAAACAACTCAATGCTCCAAACCTCCCGTTCTTGGAAAGTCGGTCCCATCCCATCCCATGTCCATGTCTTGAGCTGTTGTCCACAGTCCACAGTCCTTTTGTTCACAGTTCTTGTCTAGATAGTAAAGGCGGCGGCAGCAGTAGAACAATTGCGCCTAGTCACACCAAGAAAGTCGGGATCCAGAAACATTCTGCTCAAAGGGTGCTGGATTCCCAAGCCATGGTCAATCGCCTCACATTCATCTGGAGCAACTTCTCGCGAACGGTCCCACAAGGTTACCACCTGTTTCCTTAGTCAGAGTCATAGCCAGCGTTGGCAACACCCAGAATTGCCGCTGCAGAATCGAATACAGAGTTTGAGTCATTTGAGTCAGTCTGTAGTCAGTAGTTTGATCATTAGCAACATCGACGTCAACAATAGCACCAACATACACAGTACAGAACACAGTGAACACATTGGCAGTCTCTGAGAGCACCCTCCGAGATTCGCTGCGAAACGTGCCCTGCATTCATCACTGGCAGCTAAAGCACAAAGCTTCCATGGCAGCACCTCCCAGTGTGCCGTTTTCAGCTTGGCCTCTGTCAGAATGAGGTCAGTGGCAGAATGAAACTCATCCTGCAATAGTGATACCTGATTTGGTGCCAGCCCGGCTTGGCAACTCAAAAATGCCTCTTTGGCTTGCTTGTTACAGGATTGTATGAAATCCTTGAAGCTTCCATCCGCCAGTTCATGGCATCTTCTTCCACGAAGAACGCAGGAGTCCGCCTCCCATTCATGGCAGCTGCATGCCTCGCACCAACATGATATTTTTTGCAGATGGCCATTCAAACAGTATAGCAACTTGGTGTATGCCCAAAAGAATCTGTCAGACACTGCCCGGTCAGCTGCTTGAAACACTTCAGAGGCTTGAAGTCTGGCACGTTTGAATGCTGTGTCCTCTGCTTCATCACCCTGCTGCTCCACTTCAGGAACCTTGAGCAAGACCTTCAAAGACCAATTTCCACGTAGAGCTTTCTCTCTGTCAAGCAGTGCCTTGCAGACTCCAACCAAAGATCCCCAACGCCATTGAATGAATTGACCAGCTGGCCAGCAGCGCATTAGTTTCAGGAAACTGGTGTGCTTGAACAGGCTATCGCAAACCCGGTCCCGATAGTGTCGCACCTGAAGGAGAGTCACCACTCCGTTGAGCGCTTCCTGGTCAAGTGTCTTAAGATCAAACAACACATGATTCAGGTCTGACGGACGGGACGGGCGTGACGATGACGAGCCCGACAATATTATAATTCAACTTCAAATCATGTGTCAGCAGTCACTTGCATGAAATGTTTACTATCGCTAGCGCTCAGCAAATCATCGGATCTCTGACTCTGACCCTGACTCGATTCCAGTCACAGCCGCCACAGCCCGCACAGTGTCACCGGAAGTGTCCAAGCCTTATACACTTTGTAGTGGCGAAGCACCTGCAGCACGTCCCCGGAGATGTTGTCCCAAATGTGCTTCTGGCCATGAATGGACAAAGCACGAGATAGTCCAAATTTCAGAACCTCCTGATCCCTTGACCCAGCTGCGGTTGCAGCTGGATTCAGCTCTGCACTTGGCTCCGGATGAGCCAACCTTGCCAACGGCTCCTCCAGTCAAACTGCCACAACACAAAAACAATCAGACTCTGTCTCCTGACCTTACACCTGACCCCGACTCCCACTCCCACACCATTTTATCATTGAATTCAATTGATGTTTGAAATCTAATTTATCATTAAATGAACATATATTATGACATGACAGACAATGACAATGACATCTGTCTGTGTTATGTTTTATTTATATTTCATAGATTTCAGTAGTCAGTCAGAGTCATTAGTCGTCATTGTCAGAGTCATAGTCTTTTTCTGAGTCTATTTGTCCCAGGAATAGAGTCGGTCCAGTCTTAGTCATAGTCATAGTCTAGTCTAGTCAGAGTCATAGAGTCACAGTGTCATAATGTCATAGGCATAGTTTCATATTTGGCTACGCTACATTGGTAACATTAACATTGGTACAAGTTATATATTAGTAGTCACTCACTGACTCACTGATACATTCATTCATAGAGAAAAGAACTTACGTTGTTTGATTGATTTGAACTTAAATACTGAATGATGATGACGTTATGAAGTCATAATAATGCATGTGTCTTCACAATAGAAGGAGGCAGGCGAATAAGTGGCGGTGGCGGTGGTGGTAGTAGTAGTAGTAAGGATTGCAGTTACAGTGTTTGGCCGCCAACTGCCTACAGTGACAGCCAACAGAATAATGAAACTGAAAAATGAAGCAGTAAGGCAGTTACAGTAACGATAACGTAACGGTGGTAACAATTCAATACTCTGTAATAGTATAATAACTAATAATGTGTTTTTGAACAAGAGATCGGCGCCGGCGCCTCTACCAACTCATCAACGTCAGAGACCAAAGCCATTCTAGGCCCACCCCTTGGCCCAAGCAGTCTAGGATCCTCAAACTTGAGCATGCCATTGGAGTTGGCCACTAGCGAATTCAAAGTCGCCTTGATGGGTATATCCGGGACCTGACAGGGTCACAGTTTCAGACTTGATGCCATATCAGTGTCAAGTGGACTCCTGAAGTCATCAGTGCCTCACAAGGATCTACTTTTGTTCAACTCAATTGCCTCAGCCAATTGGCTTTCTGTTCCATAATCAGAACAAAGTCCAACGACAGATCCAGAGAATTCTGCCAACGACTTCCCATCCTCACTGGTTGTAGGTGGTTCGGTTGAACATGACATGGCACACTGGCACAGCAAAGAAGTGCAAAAGTCGAATCATCGAAAACCTGTTTGACATTGGCCAATCGACTGAAAAACTTACACACTCACTGTACTCACTCAAACAGTCAACAATCGCCTAAAAACTGAAATCAAGTAAGTAACCGTCCCAACGCCGACTTCCAGCTTCAAACAATTGAAAAGGCACTCATGCTTTGCTGCAAGATCACAATTTCCAGAGCCAAGCATTCCCAAAGGCAGCGTTGTAGTCTTCAAGAATCTTGACTCCAAGAAAGCCTGGAACTCCTCTGCTTTGTCATCGCTATCGCCAGAGTTGTCAAGTAACTGCATAAGCTTCAAGGCATCTGCACCTGAGTTCACTGAAGAGGAGCTGCCATGGCCTGTGGAACTACTGATAAACTGATCGGCTTGAACATTGCAAACAAAACGTTAACAAAATTTCAATCAGAATACGTTTGCACGTATCCTGCAATGTCATCAACAGCTCGTACCCCCCTTGGGGCGAAGAGTCAGAAGAAAGGAAAATAAAGTGTTCTGCAGGGTTGGCCATTGTTGCCTGCTGCGACAGGCACAACAATATGTCCACCTTCAACCGTCCCCTGCTGAGCGATGCCTCTGATGGCATAGTAAAATGGCCTCCTTCAAACAGGCCATGATAATGGGCAGCTGCCGCTGGTCCATTCAAAAGCCCCACAGATCGCAAAATGGCCTCCTTCAGTTTTTGGTTGTTCTTCACCTTGCAGTTTGTGATATTGTATGACTGTATACAATGAAGTATGTCATTGACTATGTGTTATTTTTTCCACCGTACATGTCATGCCACCTCTAATAGGGAACCACAGTTGGAACCTCCAACCGGTTTCCGGTATCAAGTCGCCACCAAATTGATTGATTAAATTCAATTCAATACTATCATCATCATGCTAAAAAAGGAGTCGGTGGACATGGTGGACCCGCGGACCCGGTGGATTTTTTCCTTGCAATTGCAATTGCAGTGAGTTGCAAAGCAAACAAAATCAGCCCTGACACATGGCGACTGAGCAGAATGACTTCCACCATTGCAGCCATGGTGTAGCTGCGGCCGCCAACATTCCGTCTGGTAGTCAAAGACAAAGTGTTGCACTGCTGTCCTTTCAGAAGCTCCTCCGCTTGCTGCAGCAGCAGTTCCACGTGCGCTGACAGCATAGCAACCTCGCAGGCTGCAAAGATTTGTGCACACAGTGGAGACTGGAAACATGGAAGGACGGGAACAGCCAGGCCAGGCCAGGCTAAAAGACAAAAGTGTCCAACCATCAAACACCACCAAAGTAACCCGAGAACTGTCCACACTGCTGTGTCTGCTGGTGATGTATTGTAAACAACTGTCCCGGGCATCATGTAGCTTTCCCACGGCACTCAGCAGCAATGCATCAGAATGCCTCTGCTGCTGCAAGCGGCTTGGACATTGACCTTGGCCTTCTCCACGAAAGCCAGCTGGAACAAGATCCATGTAACACAGGTTCGCGGGTGTCAACTGGAGGTGTCTTGCTATCTTACTGGATCATTATCATTGATGATTGATCATGCGTGTCATGCGAGTTCAATTCATATCATTTTCCTCATACAATGATTTTTGCAATGTCATACATTCCATGTGTCACTCTGACCTTCAACACAGGGATCAAAACAATGGCTCCGAGGAAGGCGCCCAAATCAATATTCCTTTGGTGTTTCATCAGGTCCCTCGGGAAACACGTTCGGCCAATAAGTGTTCAACAGTCTCCGTTGGCCAAAATAAGTCTACAAACATATCGATTTTTTCAGGCATTGCCTGAAAACACATGTTGAGGGTCCAACGATCGCAAATTATGATTCCACCCGGCTCGCGAAATTCAATATGTGGAGGGTCATATTATGTTTTGTTTATCAGCAGTCAACAACCTGAAAACTCAAACCTCCACTTCGTAGCCTCCAACAAAGGTCCTTGCATGGTTTTGATGTTTTGGGTCGCTTGGGTCAGAGTTTCCCGTTTGCCCATCTTGGTGGGTTTCCCGTTTGCTCCATGGGATATGTTAAGAATCATTGTTCGAAGGGCTGAACCTTTACACCTTTGGGGGCAGACCCAGTTGCTCACCAGGTTGAACAGAGATCCTGATCATTCGACCTGGGTCGTCAGGAGCTTTGGACAACAACATGAGCACGTTGCCCTGAAGCATTTCGTTTTGGGTGGAACAGATACTACAGTCCGCATGGGCATCCGCATGGGCATCCGCATGGGCATCCGCATGGACCATCATGTGCCTGCATGTCCTCACAACCCATGTCCTGCGAAACCGAGCCAATCCCATGGCCTTTGGCCAGGTGTGGTGAACAATTCCTTTTGCTCACCACGCCCAGGAGTGGCAAGTGGGAGATCTTGTCCTTTGGGACAACCGTTGCACCCTCCACTGTGCCACAGGCACCGGTGCACGCGTTCGGCGCGTTCGAACGAAACGGACGCGCAACGCGCACACCGGACCGTGGAGGGGACCAGTCCGGGGATCGGTGACCATCGGTCCGGGGGCGTGGAGAAGGAAAACGAAGGGTGGACCGGTCAGAAGGCTTCATACAATCGATTTGTCTGCTTTTTTGGAAGAACCTGGTATGCATTCATTGAGCTGCGAATATTTAAGATTGATCTGTTTTATTATGATCATATTGCATGAACTTGTACGTACGTCAGATCTTCGATGCTTGCTTGGTGCTTGTGGGGTCCGCCTGTTAAGTTGCTTGAGTTTAGTGTTTTTGCTCGCAAGAAGTGTTTTGCACCAATGTTATTTGGAAAAAATGAAAGAAGTGTTTTGGTGTTTCCGTGGCCAAGTCTTAAAACACTTGCACAACCAATAACCATTCGACCCTTCTTCTCACCCTCAATACCCTGAAACACTACAGCCATCAGTCACAAATTCCCCAAGCGCAAGCACCAAATGCCGTTTTTTTTAACAAAAAAATGCAAGCAGTCTCACTGATCCAAAGATCAGCTCTTCTTGAACAGCTTTCGCAGGTCTTCAAACAAACTTCCTACAAAGTGTTTACAAAGTGTTGGATCTTTACAAAAATTTGACAAAGTTTTGGAATTACAACTTTTTTTTACCGAGTTTTTGCATTACAAAGTTTTAACAAAGTCTACAAAGTTTAAACATAGAAATAACAAACTTCACAAAGTTTTGGACACTTACAGTACATTGAATTTTACAAAACTTTGGAACTACGAAGTTTTTACAAAGTATTGAACCTTTAGATATCTGAACAAAGCTTTGGACATTTATCAAGCTTTGAACAAGTTTTGGAATTTTACAAAGTTGTTACCAAGTTATTGAGTTTGAAAGTTTTTACAAAGCTTTTACAAAAGTGGTTGATGCTTACAAACTTTCTACAAAGTTTCGTTTTTTTCAATCTGTGTCAAAACTGTGTAAACTTTATTATTTGAAAACTTTGCAAAACGTTGTAAACTTTGTAAGAACTTTGTAAACTTTGTAAATACTTTGTAAACTTTGTAAAAGCTGTGTAAGCTTTGTAGAAACTTTGGTGAAATTCTAAAACTGTGTAAACTTTCAAAACTCTGCAACAACTGTGTAAAGATTGAAAAAATTGCAAACTTTGTCAAAACTTCGTAAACTGTTGTTAAAATTGTAAACGTTTTAAACACTGAAACACTTTAAACTTCGTAAACCTTTGTAAAAACTTTGTACACTTTGTAAACCTGTGTAAAAAACTGCGAAAACTTTGTGTAAAAAATTGTAAAATGCGAAAACTTTGTCAAAACTTTGTAAACACTTGTAAACTTTGTCAAAACTTTGTGAACTTTGTCAAAAAGTTTGTAAACATTGCAAACTTTGTACACTTTGTACTAACATGTTGTAAACTTTGTAAACAACTTTTAGATGTTGTAGGCCTTCGTAAACTCTATTTAAAAAAGACCGTTATAAACTTCGTAGCACTTTGCAAACTTTGTAAAACGTTTTTAAACTTCGCAAACTTTGTCAAAGCATTGTAAACATTTTGAAAGACCTTGTGAACGTTGTGAAAACTTTGTAAACTTTGAACACTTTGTAAATTTCCTCAAAACTTTGTACAAATTGTGAAACTGTACAAACTTTGTAAAAACTTTGTAAAATGTAGAAAGAAACTTTGTAAACTTTGCAAATAAATAAACAATCAAAACTTTGTAATCGTTGTCAAAACTTTGTAAACTTTGTCGAAACTCTGTAAACTTTGCAAAACTTTGTAAACTTGGCAAAATCTTTGTGAACTTTCCAAAATCTTCAAAACTTTGTAAACTTTGTAAAAACTTTGTAAATTTGTGTAACAAAAGGCAAATGTCGCAAACTTTGTCAGAACGTTGTAAACTTTGTAAAAACTTTGTAAACTTTGTAAAAACTGTGTAAACTATGTAAACTTTGTAAAAACTTTGTAAAACTTTGTAAAGTTCTGTGAAAGAAGTGTTTTTGCACGATTTTTTGCCTAAAAAGAAGTGTTTTTCATGTCATTTGTTGTAAACATAAGTGTTTTTCACCAGCCATTTGTAAACTTTGTAAAAACTTTGTAAACTTTGTAAAAACTTTGCAAACTTTGTAAAAACTTTGTAAAAACCTTGTAAACTGTGTAAAAACTTTGTAAACTTTGAAAAACTTTGTAAACTTTGTAAAAACTTTGTAAACTTTGTAAAAACTTTGTAAACTTGAAAAAGCTGTTGTAAACTTTGTAAAAACGTTGTACAACTTTGTAAACTTTGTAAAAACTTTGAAAACTTTGTAAGCACTTTGTGAGACTTTGTAGACTCTGTAAAAATTGAAAAACTGTGTAAATTCCGAACTTTGCAAGAACTTTGTCAAATTCCAAATCCGTCTAAAATCGTTGTAAACTTTCAATACTGTGCAAAAACTGTGTAAACTGTATAAACTTTGCAAATTTTGTGAAAGCTTTGTAAACTATGTAAATACTGTGTAAAGTTTGCAAATGTTTGTACACTTTGAAAAAACTCCATGTAAAATTGTAAAATTTGCAATCTTT
>CAXIVM010000444.1:0-25000 GCA_964035705.1 Porites rus | reverse complement strand
TGTAGGACACTCTTGTGGGACCGTCTTGTGGGACACTCTTGTGGGACACTCTTGAAGGACACTTTTGTGGGACACTCTTGTGGGACACTCTTGTGGGACACTCTTGTAGGACACTCTTGTGGGGCACTCTATCTGCGCACTCTTGTGGGACACTCTTGAGACACTCTTGTAGGACACTCTTATAGGACACTCTTGTGGGGCACTCTTGTGGGAGACTCTTGTAGGACACGCTTGTGGGCCACTCTTGCGGGACACTCTTGTGGGACACTCTTGTGGGACACTCGTGCTTGTAGGACACTCTTCTGGGTCCCTCTTGTAGGCAGCTCTTGCGGGGCACTCTTTTGGGACACTCTTGATACCACCAATCATCGCGTTTACACCAGCCTGTTTCGCGCTCCCCAGTGGCGCAGCGCCACGCCGCCACGCAAACGCACTTTCCTCCAAGGCAACGCAAATCCCGAAGGCGCTGCGACATCACGCGCGTCATGTCGCCACACGGTCTGCCCACACACTTGAAGCAAACGTATCACATGATACCACAAATCATCCCGCTCACCAGCGACACGTCGCGTTTACACCAGCATGTTTCTCGCTCCCCAATGCCACGGCGCCACAGGGTCTGCCCATACACTGGAAGCAAACATGTCACACGATACCACAAATCATCCCGCTCACCAGCGGCGCGCCGCGTGTACACCAGCCTGTTTCGCGCTCCCCAGTGGCACGGCGCCACGCAAACGCACTTTCCACCAGGGCCGCGCAAATCCGAATGGCACTGTGACATCACGAACGTCGTGTCGCCACACGGTCTGCCCACACACTAGAAGCAAACATATCGCATGATACCACATATCATCCCGCTCACCAGCGACACGCCGCGTATACACCAGCCTGTTTCGCGCTCCCCAGTGGCACAGCGCCACGCGAACGCACTTTCCACCAAGGGCCGCGCAAATCCCTAATGGCACTGCAACATCACGAACGTAATTTCGCCACGCGGTCTGCCCATACACTAGAAGCAGACATATCACATGAGACCGCCAAGCGTCCCGCTCACCAGCGACACGCCGCGTTTACACCAGCGTGTTTTGCACTGCCCAGTGGCACGGCGCCACGCAAACACACTTCCCACCAAGGCCGCGCAACTCCCAATGGCACTGCAACATCACGAACGTAATTTGGCCACACGTTCTGCTCATACACAAGCGTCTCGCACGAAGCGTTCCCCAAAAGTCACGCTAGCGTTTCGTATGAGACTTCCTCCAAAAGTCACGCTTCGAGGCTGCAAGACAAGCGTTTCGTACGAGACCTCACAAAGTCACGCGTCAAGTCTCCCAAACGAGCGTTTCGTACGAGACTTCCTCCAGAAGTCACACGTCAAGTCTCCAAAACAGGCGTTTCGTACGAGACTTCCTCAAAAAGTCACGCGTCAAGTCTCCAAAACGAGCGTTTCGTACGAGGCTTCCTCAAAAACTCACATGTCAAAGTCTGCAAAACGAGCGTCTCGTACGAGACTTCCTCCAAAAAGTTAAGCGGAAACACCCATCGGAGCGCACACACACACACACACATCACGCAGCCCTGCCAAGCAGTTTCGAACAACACCCGCTCACATGCCAATCCCAATGTCACAGCGACATGCACCTCTACCACAACTCACAACCTCACGATTCCCTGCGCCTGCCACAAATCTTTCCGCGTCCACACGTCTAACGCGCGCAAAGTACTGCGCCTGCCACGAAAATCGCTCTTCCATACCTCAAAACCCGCACAAAGTACTGCGCCTGCCACGAAAAGTGACACTATCATCTCATGTGAGCTTCAACAAAATTTGCGCCACACCACACGTTTGGAATGATTGCGACCCGTTGTGCACACTCCCATCCACCAAAATCACCATTTCAGCTGAGACTTGTCACGAAAACGGAACTTCGACGCCACACCCTGAAACGCAAACCCCAATGGCACGGCCACATCCAACACCCCAAAAACACGACTCTCCAAACGTAATCCCAACGGAACTGCGCAGCAAACTGCGGATCTCACAAAACGCTGCGCCTGCGCAGTGAAATCATCCTCCACACTTCAACATCTTACATTTCCACACGATTCCTCGCTATTTCACGCGAATCTGACACGTCACGTTTTCATCCGAAACCCTCTCCAAAAGCTCCCCCCAATGGCAGCGCCTTAGCGCTCTACTGCGAACGGTTGCGAACATAGAAACAACGGGTCGCGAACAAGGCTCTATACCCCCAGAACCCCAGAGTTAAACGAGAACCCTTCGCTACGCACTCGGGAAAATATTTTGGTCTGTTTGGATGAAGGCCTCGAGGGTTTTCAAAACAGAGGGGGTGCTCCTACTGATGTAAGTTCCCCTTGTTGCATGCATGACATATCATCAATTGCAGTCCATTCTGCATGTCCACGTGTCACACCCTTAGTAAAAAATTGCGAATTTGAATCACTTGCGTCTGCTGTGCACTTCAAAGATGCGCTAAATGCCTCGCAAAATGTACGTTTTTTGCATCACCTGTATCTGCCTCCCTACCGGAAAACCACAAAAAACGTTCAACACACCCAACAAAAACAATGACGATATTCTGAGAGTCTGTGCTACCCCTTCCCCCGGGAAACTTCGGAAAAATTGCTTGTGTTGTTTTTTGTTGTTTAACCTTATTGCAGCTTTTGCATTTACATCTTTAGTCTTCATTGATTTTATCAACGCTTTTGTAATGTCTTTCTGTTTTCCATTTTCTCTCTTTGGTTTGGGCAACAAGTCGCCCACGGGCTTGTCGAAAGTCCTATGCTCTACGCTGTAAAATTATTGTTACCTAACACTCTTGGTTTGCTATTTTCCTTTCATCTTGATTAATTTCTTCAGGTATTGAATATTGGTGGGCTGTTTTGCGATTTCGCTGCCCCTGTTCATCCAACGACCTTTCCTTGATTAGTATGTTCCACTATTCATTTAGCTCTATTTTTTGTGCGCGTGTATTTTTCCCGAACGCATAGCGAAGGGTTCTCATTTGACTCTGGGGGTCTGGGGGTTGCGACCCGTCTCAGCGTTCGCAACTGTCCGCAACCGTTCGCCGCCGACCGCAGTAGGACGCTAAGGCCGGGGGAAGGTTTTGGAGAGGGGTTGGCATGGAAGCGTGACGTGTCAGATTCGTGTGAAATAGCGAGGAAACGTCAGATGTTGAAGTGTGGAGGATGATTTCACTGCGCAGGTGCAGCATTTTGTGAGATCGGCCGTTTTCTGCGCAGTTACATTGGGATTAGCGTTTGGAGAGTCGTGTTTTTGGGGTGTTGGATGTGGCCGTGCCATTGGGGTTTGCGTTTTAGGGTGTTGCATCGAAGCTCTGTTTTCGTGACAAGTCTTAGCTGAAATGACGATTTTGGTGGATGGGAGTGTGCTCAGAACGGGTCGACATCATTCCATACGTGTGGTGTGGTGCAAATTTTGTTGAAGCTCACGGAGGCGCAGTGCTCTTTTTGGAAGCGCGATTTTCGTGGCAGGCGCAGGGAATCGTGAAGGTGTGACAGAGGTGACATTTCGTGGCAGGCGCAGTACTTTGTGCGTGTTAGATGTGTGGACGCGGAAAGTTTCGTGGCAGGTGCAGGGAATCGTGAGGTTGCGAGTTGCGGTAGAGGTGAACGTCGCTGTGACATTGGGATTGGTGCGTGAGCGGGTGTTGTTTGGAGGGGCTGGAATCGCGAAACTGCTTGGCAGGGCCCCTTCATGTGTGTGCTCTGATGGGTGTTTCCGCTTGACTTTTGGAGGAAGTCTCGTACGAAACGCTCGTTTTGAAGACTTGACGCTCGTTTTGCAGACTCGAAGCGTGACTCGAAGCCTCGCCTGTGCCCTGCGGATTTGCGCGGCCTTGGTGGAAAGTGCGTTTGCGTGGCGCCATGCCACTGCCCTATAGATCAGCTGAGGTTAAAAACAACCTCTGAGGTTATTTTGTTTCCTGAGGTTAATTCTAACCTCACAGTTTCTGCTGTTGTTCTAGAAAATAACATCAGAATGGTTTACCACATGGGCTGTCAAGACACTTGTTTTTCACATTGACACCTTGAGGTGGATTTGTGAAAGTATTTGTAGAACATATGTGGCACATGAGTTTGTGCTAAATGTATTTGAATACTTTGATCAGAACATGAAAACTGTGGCCCAAATGTATCTTTGTTGCCACATGTTGGCACAGATTCTTTGGGAGATGTTGTGGCACACATGAATCAGAACTACTGGGAAGTGAACAAATGCAATTTTCTTTGCATGGCGAAACTAAGATTGTGTTTTTCTTTGCAGCCTGTCACATGTTGGCAAACAGTCTGTGGAAGAAGTGCATTTGATTCCTGGGGGCATATGCACATCTCACCATGAAATCCTTTGAGAACTATATGTGTATTTCACTGATTTTGATGTGTTTTGCTTACACACTCTTGGGAAGATGTACATGTGAACCTTTTTGACTTATGTGCATTTCATTGTGGTGCCTTTTGAAGACTATGTGCATTTCCTTCCTTTTGAGATGTTTCCTGTTTCCTTGTGCAGTCTTTGGCACATGGACTATGTGCTTTTCATTGTGGAACCTTTTGAAAACTATATGCATTTCATTCCTTTTGAGCTGTTGCCTGTTCCCTTGTACAGTCTTTGGCACATGGACTATGTGCTTTTCATTGTGGAACCTTTTGACAACTATGTGCATTTCATTTCTTTTGAGCTGTTTTCCCACCAAGTTTTCCTACCAGGTTTCATTCCTTTTGAGCCATGGCCCCCAAAGGCAATTTGAATTGTAGGCGGAAGCCTGATCCAGCCCTGGGCCTCAGAGACCTCATGAAGCCTATCATGGACTGGCTTCAGGAGAAAGGGAGCCATGACATGTTGACTTTGCTTGAGCCTGGTACTGGAGAAGTTACTTGGAAGACAAGGCCCCTGCCAGATTGGCTGGCCAATTTGGTTCCTTTGCTGAGGAAGCTGGTTAAGAAATGCATCTTCCCACAAAAGAAAATGCAAGAGGCCTTGGAAAAAATCCAGGCAGACCATTACAGAATCAACTTTTCCAAGCTCAGGGACGACCAATTCATGGACAAATGCTCATTGTACATCCGGGCTGCTGCATCCCAAATGCGGGACTTGAAAGCCAAGGGGGGTATTTACCAAAGGGCAATGAAAAGGGCTTCTCTCAAGGAAAAGCAGGCACTTGATGGTTTGCTTGATGAAATGGTTTTGCCACATGAGAAGGAAGAAGAGGCAGAACTTGAGGGAGAGGTTCAGGTGTTCAAGGGGCCTGCCAAGAAGATTGGCCCTGGCCCTTGCCTAAGCCCACCCAAGACCATTTTCAGGAGGATCCTGACCAAGAGCCCAAGCAACCCAGACCCACCAAAAGAAACCTCTGGCCTTGTTTCCATATAACCCAACACAACAAAGCATGGCAAGGACAGCAAAGGCTAAGCTTCAGAGTGCAAAACTTTGCAAGAAGCCAAGCGTTGCAACACCTTCCAAGAAGCCAAGCGTGGCCTCACCAAAGAAGAAACTAAGTTGCAAGTTATTGGGCCCAATGATGGATTTCAATGGTTGTGTGCCCGATTGGTGTTCACTGTTTGATTTTGCCTTGTAAATGCATGTTTGAGCCATGCTATGTTAAAACAGGAGCCTTTCACCTGAAAGCACTGGGCCTTCACCAAAGAAAAAGCTGAGGCACCTTTGAAATGTTTGTTGTTGTGTTGTTGTGGTTGCAGCACAGTGCTTTTGGCAAGTGTTGCCCTATTGAAATTTTGTGAGGAAGAAGCCTAGCAGTGCAAAACTTTGCAAGAAGCCAAGCGTTGCAACACCTTCCAAGAAGCCAAGCGTGGCCTCACCAAAGAAGAAACTAAGTTGCAAGTTATTGGGCCCAATGATGGATTTCAATGGTTGTGTGCCCTTGCCTTGTGCTGAGGAAGTGTAGCTTCAGGCACAGAGCCACTTCCAGTGCAAACCACAGGGCCAGGAAAGCTGCTGAAAGGATGGGCCATAGTCCAGAGACTGCCAAAGCACTGGGCAGGTCTGCTGCACAGGAAGTTGCCAGGCAAATTGACCTGGGAATTTTGTCTGAGGGTTGATTTTCAGCCACTGAGCGCTCTTCCAAGGAAAAGTTGGCCTGCTGTTTTTTTTGCAAAAGTTGTAGTGGCCTGGTGGACAGATGTGGTGGCTTTTTTGAAAGCTATTTGAGAGTTATTTGGAACCTATTGAAACTTATTTGCCCAATTGTAGACCCCAAACAGGTGAGACAACAAGAAGCATTCCCATTTGGAAGCTGCTTCTGTGAGAGTTATTTGGAAACTATTTGTGAAAGTTTTTTGGAAGCTATGCATGAGAGTTACAAACATTTGGTTCTTGTTCAATGAGAGTTATTTGAAGCTATTTGCTGGTCAGCCAAGGCTGGGCAACAGGACATGACAGAAGATGACATGCATCTTCTCACATGGAGGGTTTGAGGGAAAAGCTAGACTTTTTCAGAAGTTTTGGCTAAGTTATATAATAATAGTTCAGCAATTAAGCGCAAACACAAATTTGCTTTGTGAAAGGAATGGCACCAACTTTTGTCAGCCTGAGGGTTTCTCTTGAATGTGTCAAGGCATTACATGTGCTGCAGCTGCTTGTCAAGAAAGCTCAATCACTTGTATGGACACAGCAGTGCTGATTACAAGTTCAAGAACATTTCACCATATATAGTTACATTTCACAGAGCAAACATTTA
Organism: Porites rus; assembly: GCA_964035705.1. NCBI lineage: Eukaryota > Metazoa > Cnidaria > Anthozoa > Scleractinia > Poritidae > Porites > Porites rus. The sequence goes on along the minus strand of CAXIVM010000444.1, from coordinate 18,257 downwards.
ATATTACTATGTAGAAACCAAACACGGTAGAGGTGGAACATACAATTGTCTTGCAGCAAGGCCCATGGACAGACCACCATTGTATGGACATCACTTCCTAACATTTGTTTTCTCTTCCTTTGCCTCCCTCCCATCATGTCTGAACTGCGCGCCTACATCAAGAATCTGCCATATGATATTGAAAAATCTGATTTGTTGTGGGAGCTGAGAAGGCTCAATGTTTCCCACACAGGCCGACTATACCTGATGAAGAGTGCTGTGAAGTCATCACAGTATGCACAGCTCTTCCAATGAAGAAGTGCAGAGCTTGTGGGAAAGGTGGATGGGCAGTTTATGGCTGCGTCAGAGTGGCATTGGTGGCTGAAGCCCATGAGGGCTGAGGAGGCCAAACCAGATGTGTGGCTGGGACAGTTTTACTCATTTATTTGTTGTATTTACTTATTGGGAAGATATGAAGCCCTTGGCATATGTGCGAACTATTTGCAAATTATTTGCAACTTATGGTTCAATGTGAGTTCATTCGCATTGTATACGGCGAAGAAGTGGCCCCTACACTCAGCCTTCTGTTGCCATGGGTTCTGGTGGTGGAGGCAGATCCTGGGGAGGGCGCCCTGGTTGCATTTGAGAGATGTGAAATCACATGCTGTAGAACATTGAGTGTATAACAAACATTGTACAAGCATTGTGACACAACCACATCAGGTATAAAAATGCTCCAGCTCCTCCACCCATTGCTATCTCGCATGGAGCACAGAGTTTCAGATGCTATTTGAGAACTATCTGAGAGCAGTTCCTTTTTTTCATTGGCATTCCCCTGAGGCCCAGACCATCGACCAGGCATGATGTTCAGCCAAAGACTCCTCCAAAGTCTGGGTTTCTTTGTCTGCATTTTTTTGGAGATTGGTGAGGATGAGCCTGCCTGTTCTTTTGCTTTTGTCTTGAGCTTGCATTTGTCTCTGAGGGCTCCTGTTGTTATGAGCTTTTCTCACAGGCACTATGTGTTTTTGAGCAAGTTTCAGTAAGTGTGATTGATCATATGATTGAAAGCTGAGCTTGAGTCAATGTGTGAGGGCTCCTCCAAAGAGCGCATATCCCAGGCACAGCATTTTAATGTGGTGAGAATTGTTTATTGGTTATTTGAGTTATTTGTGAATCATTGAGAGCTATTTGAAATCTATATGGAAGAAATTGAGAGCAATTTGGGAGTTATTTGGCAGTCTTCGTATTTTGCAGGCCGGAGCCAAACAACCCTGGTGCAACTATGGGAGACCAGAGGACTGGTTGGCAGGTCATATACATGACATGTAAAGCAGCTTCAACATATGTAGAGTCTAGAGAATTGTAGGAAGCCTTCTGGAAACACTCCAGGCCATCAAAGCCAAAAGCACCACCACCAAAGTCGAAGAATCCTGGCTTACGGTATTGGATTGAAGATATGAAGTTTTTTGCTGGTCGCATTTCATGACATTTTGAATACAACAAGTTTCAGCTACCATAAAATGATCTTAGGCATCATTCTGCCAAAGATCTTGGGAGTGCATCCATAGATGCAGGCAAAGCTCCTGCAAAGGCTGCGCACCTCATCAGCATTACAAAAAACGTGGTACATCATATATGTTGAGGACTTGTGCTTCTGTGCATTGGGTTTGTGTTGGCTGGCTACCCACATGATTGGAGGCCTTCCAAGCAGGCAGAGGCGATTGCAAAGGCACTTGGGAAGGCAGTGCCTGTGAAGTGGCCTTTCTGCATTGTCAGAGTGGTTTGTGATTTATTTGGCACAGATTTTTGGAATCCATTTGAAACTATTTGATAATTATTTGAATTAGATTGAGGGGCTCGGGATCTGCTTGACCTTCCATTGGATCCAAGGATTGAGCAGCCTGCCAAGCCCATCAAGGAGGAAGACGAAGAATGTGTGCCAGGTGAGCTTTTGGAGTGCCTCTCCAGCATTGTTTAGTGAACAGTTTGTGCATCTCACAAGAGGGTCCTTGCAGGTTGCTATGTGTTTGTTCTGAGGAGCTACTTGCATGACTCCAAGAACAAGCAGCTTTTGGAAAAGCAGGAGCCAGGCACAACAACTTTTTGCAACCTCTTTGAAGCAAGCAACCTTGACAAATTGGTTGTATATTGTTTGAAGAAAACGTGAACCCAAATGAAAACCTCTTTCATGGGATCAAGTCATTGCCACATTAGATGAAAATTCTTTGCTGCAGGTGGTGATGCATCAGATTCAGAGGCTCCAGTAGCCTGATGCGCTTTGAGCCTTGAACCCATTGTAGTTATTTGTGAACTGAATTTATTTGAGGGCTGACTGAACATCTATTTGACATCTATTTGGTCATTTGTTTTCAAAGCATTTTGTGAATTCATTCATCAGCTTTGTAAACCCAGGACAGCTGCGACTCTTCCTGACAAAGCATTTGGGCAAAGCATTTGAGGTGAAAAAATGCTTGTAGATAGAGCGCTTTACAGTGTAGTTTTGACATGACCTCATCATATTTTGGAGGATTTGGTATAGGTTTACTTCCACAAGCACTGCAATTTAGTGCAAACCATTGCAAAAAATCAATAAAAATAGAAAAACAAAAAACAACAAAAATGATATGTACTTTGTATGTAGTTTGTATGTACTTTGTATGTAGTTTTCAAAACTACATACAAACTACATATGGAGATATGTACGTTGTATGTAGTTTTGAAAACTACACACAAACTACATACAAAGTACATACTGAGCCCTTCAATTTTTATCATATTTTCAATAATAAAAACCGATAAAAATTTATAAATTTCTTAAGCCTGTGGACCCACATCTGGACCAAATCCTCCAAGACATGATGCAGTTTTGCAATCAACTGCAAGTGAAGCATTGCTGTCAGGCATGATTCATACAATGTTTTAGCTATTTGGAATATAGTCGATCAACCTGAGAGATATTTTAACTATTTGAGAGTTACTTGAAATATAAATGTATTTGAGAGCTATTTGAGAGTTATTTGAGACCTGAGCTGTGGTTTCAGAACTGTTTGGTAGTTATTTGAATTATTTGATGTAAAAATATCTGACAACTATTTGAGAGTTATTTGAGAACTATGCAGTGATGTGAGAGTCATTTGAGAACCATACTGTATCAGAGTGGCACTGTTGTGAGTGAAATACAGTATATTTGCACTAATAACTGCACATGTTTGCAAATAACTTGCGCGCACATTTGGCCAATACTTTGCAAATGCATTTGCAAATACTTGTGTGGCTTGGAGCTGGCTCAAACAGTGGATCAAGAAACATTGAGTGCCCTTGCTTTCACTATCATGTGGGTGGAGCTTGGTTTGCTGACCATATCCCTTCTGCTGGCCCTCATCTACCACAAACTGGACACAATGGTCAAGATTTGCCCTGCTCATTTCCACCAGCAGGAAAAGATCATTGAAGTGCTGGAAGCTTCAAAGGTGCTGCTGGAGATGTTGGTTGACCCCAGAGTTGCTCTTCAAGAAGAAGAGCTGGAGCTTCTGAGGGGTAGGGTCAGGCCTAGAGATAGAGAGGAGTGGTGACTCCACTGACCTGGCCAAGATTGTTTTAAAAGGCTGCGCTTTCCACTTCTTCATGCACTCATGTGGAACAGGCTGAGTCACAAGCTAGTGTCTACTTGGTATACTTGTAAGACTTGTAAGCCTTTTGCCTCAAACACCTAGTGCTTGAATTTCTCCTGGTGTTGCATCAGCAATGCCCACTCCATGTGAAGAAGATGTCGACCTGCTGGGTGCTGGTGGTGCAGACAGTCCTTTGAAAAGGCCTGCCACTGCTGTCACCCCAAAGAAGAAGACCAAAACCAAGGAGGATGCACCTAAACCTTCTCCCAAGCCAAAAGAAACCCCAAAAGCTGCCAAGGGAAAGGGGGCAGTTGCTACAAAGACCAAAGCTGCTCCAAAGTCTTGAAGCCAATTTTGAAGAAGCCAAGCAGCAATGGAGCACCTTTCAAAAAACCAGCAGCTGGTGGGAGCAGTGGAAGCAAAAACAAGATTTTTGAGTTGTGCAACAAGTGGGAGAAAGGTGTGCCAGAGACAGACCCCAACAAAGAAGGAGAAGAGGAGGAACCAGAGGTTTCAGACCCAGAGACAGACCCTGATGCCACAGAGAAGAGGAACAAGTATGTGGGATTGAAATTTCAAACCATGCGCAAGCAGGGAAAGATCCCTCAGCACATTCTAGATGTTGTGGATTCAGCAGTCACCAGGTCTGGGAAGACCTCTTTGATGAACAAGCTTTTCCAAAAAAGACAAGAGTGGCAGTTGGATCATGCAAACCAACCACCCTTCTTTCAAACATACGACTACTTCCCATGACAAGAGCTTTGGAAAGGAACAGCAGAACTCCTACCCCAGGACCATCATGATCCACCTCTACTTCAATGGCATTGAGCAGGCATTTTTGTCTGCTTTGGATGAAGGTGATGTGTTTCCAGTCGAGACACAGGATGGGAGTGGAAAGATGTTCTACAGCTTCTGGAGCAACAAGAGTGGAAAAGTCAAGGAACTTGACAAAGCCACGCAGCTGTCAACTGGTGAGGTTGAGCTCAGCGCCAATGACCATGCCCAAATGCAAAAGGGAATGAAGTCTTTGGGTGGCTCTAGCAAGGACAAGCCAGGCTTGGAGGATGAGCCTACACCAAAAGAACACCAGTTGGCTTTGACTGCTGGCAAGGAGGAGACCTTACCTTTTGACAAGGTTGTCGGTATTTTGCAAGAAGCCAAGGAGGCAGCTGAAAAGCTGTTGAAGGATATTGCCAAAGTCTTGCCTTCCTTGAACAGCCACCCAGATTTGAAATTGGAGTCCAAAGATGCCTTTCAGATTTTGACTACCAATGCCAACACGGTTTCCAACATTTTGGTGTGGCAAGAACTCCCAGATGGGCCTATGACCAAGAAAACATGGATGAGTTCATGGTGAACATTTCCAAGAGCACAGCAAAGGCCTATGAGAAAATGGAACAAATCAAGGCAACCCTAAAAGCTAGGGGAAAGTGAGAGGGGCAAAATGCCCATAGGGCTGGTAGTGGCTCTTTTGAAGCACTTTGGTTTCTTCAGCAGCAGTGTCAAAAAAGTCTAAAGAGGACAGTTATTTGTGAGAGAAATTTGGCACACAGTGTGAAATATTTGCATTACATGTTTGCATGCAGACCTTCTGGGCTAAGGTTTGCATTTGGACCAGAAAGTCATGTCTACATGGAACACATGTGAAAAAGACATTGTGCAAATACCTAGCAAAAACATTGAGCAGACAAACGCTATATATATATTTTTTTATCCTGGAGCAGCAATCAGTGGTTGTGGCAGCTTTCTTTGTTGTTACACCCTGTTCATGTGATTTGATATAATTGCCAGCCATGACAAAGCGCATGAGAGGTGGCATCCAACAAAGACTTTCCTTGGCAGAACCATCTGGTGAAGCAAAGCAAGGGCAACCAAAGTCTTGTTTGGCTGACTGGTTACACAGGCAATGGGCTGAAGGCTTTTTCAGCCCCCAGCAACTTCAGAAAATAGCTGCCTTGGCACAAGTTGATTTTGAAGCAGCTGGAGCAAGAGCTCCCCAATCCATTGGCCCAGTTGGCCAGACTGGGGTCGAATGGCTTGTATGAAAACAACATGCATAGAGACCTTGTGAAACTGCTGGCACCTGTCTCTTCTCTTCCTCATGCACTACCAGTGAAGATTCCAATGAAGGGTGGCCTTTTCCTTCAGAACATCCAACTACCACATCTCCAGTTCCACTGCATGCACAAGCACTACACAGACAGATTCAATTCTTCATTTTTTCCTGAAGCACCACACAGTCTGAGAAGCTTTTGGGAAACCTTTTCCCAGCATATTTGCATGAGAGATCACCCAGCACTTGGAAGGCTTGACCTTTATTCCAAAGGCTTGCCAATCAAGATACATGGAGATGCTATGCCAGTGACTGGCATTGGCAAAGTGTGGTCAAAGGGAATGCTGGTCATGAATTGGAGTGGGCTTCTGAGCACAGCAGCTTCCAGGGAAAACTGCCACGTCATGTATGTTGCAGTTTGGCAGCACATATTGGCCGAAATGCATTATATATATCATATCTCTTTCAATGTATTTGAGGCCACATGTATTTGGCTGATGTATTTCTACAATATATTTGTAACCTGCTTGACCATATATTTGCAAAGTATTTGAAGAGGAATTTGTGCCAGGCGACCTTTTGGAGTGCTTCTTCAACACTGTTCAGTGAACATTTTACCAATCTAACAAGAGAGGCCTTTCTTTCAGGTTGCTATGCAATTTGTTCAATATCATTTTGTGCTTGTAGCTTCCTTGTTCCTTGCAACCTGAGGCATTTGAAAAGCTACTTCAAGATGGAACACATTCTACATTGGATGAAGTGTTCACAGTCCTAGCTTTGAGTTTCAACTCTTTGCTGGAAGGAACTTTCCCCAGCCATGATTGGAATGGCAAACCATTTTCAGCAACATCTCCACATGGCAGGCTAGCAGGGGAACCCCTGGCCAATGGGTTCTTTGGAGTGGTGACCACATTAGTGGGTGATTTAGATTATTTGAACAAAACTTTGAAACTGCCACACTGGGCAAGGAAGGACAGCCCTTGTGCTATTTGCAGAGCTTCTGGTGCAGGAAGCTCAAGGTGGCAGAATTTCTCAATGCATGCTGAGTGGAAGGGAACCCTGTGGCCCCCCACAGATTGGATGTCTTGGGAAGGCAAATCAAAATGTCAATTGTTTCGAATCAAGCACCTTACAGGAGCCTCAGTGGCAGCAGATTGGATGCACACAAAATACCTTGGCCATGACCAATACGCCATGGGCAGTGTCATTTACATCTTGATTTTTCATCTCTTGAATCAAGGTTCCACAAAGAGGAATTTGGCTTGGTTCTGGGCAGCATTGAAACGGCTCTACAAAACATACCAGATCAGGGACAAGTATGGCAGCTTCAGTACAAACACCATGTTTATGAACAAACAAGGTATCAAACTCAAAGGCAAGGCTGCAGTTATCAAAGCACTTGCCAAACCATTGCTGGAGATTTGGTCTCAGTGGCACAACCCACAGCTGCAGATGCACAGGATGATTTCGATTTACCTGAAGTTAAATTGTCAGATTGAAGGCATGTTGGAGGACAATTTTGCAAATTTGAGTTTCAGTTCCTTGGATTTGTTTGATTCTTTCAAACTATGTTTGTTGCTTCTCCTCTATAGGTTTTCTTTGCGTGTGTCAATTGTTGCACTGGCATCCAGCACATTGGCTGAGGCACTGGTGATGCCATGAAATTTGAAGAGCTAGTGTTTCAAATGGGCCATGTGTGCCATCTGCTGAATGAACACTTTCAGCACCAAGATGTGCCCAATGGGATGTTCAACATAACATCCAAGCTGCATTATTTGATGCATGCAGCCATGAGTAGCAAGCATATCTCCCCCAGGTACACCTGGGTTTTTCAAGGAGAAGACTTCATGAAAGTCATGCAAAGGCTTGCTCAGTCTTGCACCAGAGGTAACAAGCCTCAGGAAATTAGCTACAAAATGCTGGAGCATTGGCGTGTAGCACAGCACATGATGTGGGCTGAGGATTGAAAAAGCTGTCCAAAGGCTTTTGCAGCAGCTGTGTTGGTTGTGTTGTGGACAAACTGTCACAAGGTGATGTAGTCACACATAGAAGACAAAAGAGTTGAACACATTTTTGGTGGTTTGTATACATGGAATGCAGGCTTGTCATTTGCAGTAATGTGAGGAGAGTTGAGAGATATTGGCTGAAATATTGGAAATATTTGTAAAGATTTGGAACTTTTTGCTGAAATATTGATGGCTGGTTGGATATATTTGTTAGCTATTTGACAAACTATTTGATGTTAATCATACTGGAAACCTCAAAGTTTTCAGATAGATGTCCAATGGTGTGAGGTTATGATAAGAAATAACCTCAAGGTTTTGAGGTTATTCTTAGAAATAGCCTCAAGGTTATTTTTAAGAATAACCTCAAAATATAACCTCAAGAACTTGAGGTTATTCAATGGTTGAGGTTATTTTTTGGGAATAACCTCAGAGGTTGTTTTAAACTTCAGCTGATCTATAGGGTGGGTAGCGCGAAACACGCTGGCGTAAATGTCGCGTGTCGCTGGTAAGCGGGATCATTGGCGGTATCGTGTGATATGTTTGCTTCTATAGTGTGTGGGCAGACCGTGTGGCGAAACTACGTTCGTGATGTAGCCTGTTTCGCGCTCTCTAGTGGCACGGCGCCATGCGAACGCACGGCCGCGCAAATCCGCATGGCACTGCGACATCACGGACGTAATTCTGCCACACGGTCCGCCACATACTAGAGGCAAACGCATCGCATCATACCACCGTTCATCCGGCTCACCAGCGACACGCCGCGTTTACACCAGCATGTTTCGCGCTCCCCAGTGGCACGGCGCCACGCAAACGCACTTCCCACCAAGGTCGTGCAAATCCGCGCGGCGCTGCGACATCACGAATGTAATTTCGCCACACGGTCCGCCGCGCACTAAAAATATACATATCACATGATACCACCAATCATCCCGCTCACCAGCGACACGCCGCGTTTACACCAGCGTGTTTCGCGCTCCCCAGTGGCACGGCGCCACGGATTTGCGTGGCCTTGGTGGAAAGTGCGTTTGCGATGCGCCCGGCATGTCGCTGGTGACCGCCAAGAGCGTCCCACAAGAGTGGCCTAGAATGTCCTAGAAGTGTGTCCCACAAGAGTGTCCCGTAAGAGTGTCCCACAAGAGTTTCCTACGAGAGCGTCCCGTAAGAGCGACCCACAAGAGTGTCGTACAAGAGTGTCCCAGAAGAGTGTCCTGTAAGAGTGACCCACAAGAGTGACCCACAAGAGTGTCCCACAAGAGTGTCCCGTAAGAGTGTCCGACAAGAGTGTGAGCGCCAAGAGTGTCCCACAGGAGTGTCCTAGAAGAGTGTCCCACAAGATTGTTGCGTGAGAGTGTCCCGCAAGAGTGACCACAAGAGTGTCCCACAAGAGTGTCCCGTAAGAGTGTCCCGTAAGAGTGTCCCACAAGAGTGCCCCACATGTGTGTCCTACAAGAGTGTCCCGTAAGAGTGTCCTACAAGAGTGTCCCACAAGAGTGTCCGACAAGAGTGTCCTAGAAGAGTGTCCAAGAAGAGTGGCCCACAAGAGTCTGAGTGTCCTACAAGAGTGTCCCAGAAGAGCGTCTGACAAGAGTGTCCCAGAAGAGTGGAGTGTCCTACAAGAGTGTCCCTCAAGAGTGTCCCGTAAGAGTGTCCCACAAGAGCGTTCTGGAAGAGTGTCCCACAAGAGTGTCCTATAAGTGTGTCCCACAAGAGTGTCGAAGAGTGTCCCACAAGAGTGTCCCGTAAGAGTGTCCCACAAGAGTTTCCTGCAAGAGTGAACCACAAGAATGTCCTACAAGAGTGTCATTTGGACATATGTCGCTTTTCGATTGTGTTTGCATTCGTTTTCGTGGGCTCCATCTTCTATGATTTAGCACCTTCCTTTCTTAAATGCCTTTGTCTAGTCTTCTCTATTTCCGTCTACTTCTCCTGTACCTCTTAACTTCTTCTTTACATCATTCATTTCATTGTTGTGTTGTTCATGAGCTGTTCCTATTCTCAAGAGGCTTCTCATTTCGACAACTGTTTAATTTTTGTTAGCTGTTTCCGTGATTTTATAGACTCCTAGAAGCAAGAACACAAAGAACTAACATACAACAGAAGGAGCTGGGCAGGGTTTGATTGACCGCTATCATTGCACTATACGTCATACAGTAAGTCCACGCTGTTCCTGTGTAAGGATCACAACTTTTAAAGTTTGTCTCTTAAAAAATCTATATTCTGCAAGGGTTTATCTATAATCAGCAGCCTATCCAAGAAGGAAAGGGCTATTGTTTAAGCACAATGGCATCATCCTGAATGGAAGACAGCGTGCTCATAAAAAAATATATATATATATAATTGCGTGTGGATATTAAATCACCCCAATGGGCAGTATAGAATGACTATCCTTATTCCCATGAACGAAAGCAGCTGCGCGCTTCTTTTCTGCTCTCTCTACGGGAGTCTTGAGCCAAAGCGATAGTCATTCACGCTGTATTGTACTGTACATATGTACTATATGCCTATCGCTGCACTGCTGTTGACACCCCCCATGTGTCCTACGCCTTTAGCTTCGGACACACGAGCCTGCTGTACAACGGGATACTATGGTTGCCGCGAGGCCAGAATGGACTCTTACTACACATCACTATTGGAACTAAGCGGTCTTTTCCTTACATATGAAGCGTGCAAGCTAACCTATTTGGCTGTGCGATTTAATTGTGAAAATGACAGTTGGAGAAGCCACTCTCAGAATCTCTCTCAGTAGATCTTCATCATGAGATAGACCGAGCTCTTGCGACTTTCTCAAACCATAGAGTGTTCACTTGCAGATACTCTTACGACCGACAAAGGTTCATGTGTAATACACTGACCTTGTCTGACAGAGGTTCATGCACAGTGCGCTGAACTTGTCCTAGTGCTTCTTCTTCATCTCGTTGGTCATGTGCTTCCCAGTCTGCGGTGTTTCCATTCTCGGTTCTCCCAATGCCCTGGGTCCCGCCAGAATCTTGCACTGGTCCCATACCCATCTCGGAACTTTGCAGCATAGATATCTTGCCAATCACGAGCGTAGTTGTTCGTCTGTTCCCAGGTTCGTCGACCTTTGGGGCCATAGATCTTGCCACCTTCTTTTCCTTCTCCTTTCCAATATGGTTGTTGATCTCTTGCTCGGCTCTGGTGACGCTTCTGCTGGTGGACGTTCAAGTTCAGGTGCAATTCGGTGCAATGGTGGGATACCTGGCTTGACTCCTACCTGATGCAGTTGCCACGTTCGCACTGTCGGGATATTTATCCATCAGCCTTTGCGTTTGATCTGCTTCCAACATGCTGTTCCAGCGCGTGAAGGCTCTGATGTCCTTGTGCTGCGTCATCTCCACTTGCGCAGAGGTGGTAACGTGACTTTGGATTGGTCCAGCGCGAGGAGGATCACTCGGTCCCGTTTATCTTTGGCGAGCACACAATATCCAATGGATTGATACATTTGCGCGCGTCGCTCTCACTTAGATAGGAGTATGATGAGACATTGTAGATTGCGTTCACGCACTTTCTGACCATCCTTGACATCGCGTCTTGTTTGGCCCTCCTGCTTTCCTCAACCTTCGCCGGGGTAGTACCTGGCGGGAGGTGATTCTGCTCGCCAAATTCAGCCTTGAAGGATGTAGGTGTGTAGCCCAAATGCTATTGCTTGCAATGCGAATCTTCCAACAGTTTCGTTCTCCTCTGAACATATGCCAAGCTTCAATGGGTGCAATTCGTTTTGCGTTTGCAAAGTTCTGCATCTGCTCCACGGTTGGATCTAAAGACATTTCATCCTTGTCAAATCCATTGGAAACTTCATTGGTGAAGACTGACGTGACAGCGAGTCTCTTTCTCATGAACTGTTGCTTGAATTCCGCGATGCCCATTTGATGGTAGGGTTTGTACATAGGGGAAACCAACTGGGACATACAGCGAACAACGTATCTGTCCATTAGACCTGATGAACCCTTCCCTGTATCCTGGCATCCAGAAGTTCATGGTTAGCAAGATGTTCTTCTGGATCGAACGATCTTGGTCCGCTACCCTCATAGTCTTCTTCACTGGTTCTTCCACTTTTTGAACTTCCACTGCTGATTCTCTGCTTCGACTTCCTCGATCACCTTGTCAGAAGATTTCGGAAATTCCGTTGTACTTTTTAATTTTGTAGATTGTATCAACATCATCGACCACCTCTTCGATCTCAGGCGCCTGTGATTCCCTGTCATAGTCCACTCGTCTTCAGCAAATGAAGGAGTATAGACATCGGTCTGACTTTCACCTTTCTGTGCAGCTGAGTTTGCCACGATCTCGTCGATGAATTGTAGACTGACTTCCTCATCTTCGTCATCGCTAGTGATCTGAGACTGTAGTACAGTCTTGACCTCTTCCATCTTCTTCTCATCCGATGTCTTTCTCTTCCTTGGCGGGATCCTTAGGTTGCTCCATCTCGTCATCAACCACAACCTCTGCTTCTTCGTCGTCAATCTCGATGGTGGTTGTTGTGGCGATCGTGTTCCTGATTCCGCAACTCAAGAATCGTCAATGAGAGTGAAGACATTGTGAAGATGTTCGGTGTAACGTTCACGCACGCGGGACAGAGGATGTTACCACCAACGTTGCTGAAACCTTCGCAAGTTCGGGCAATGATTTCATTCCTAGCTCCTTCTTTGTTCTTTTGGTGTCGCCATCATTGATGATCTCATCTAGCTTGCGAATGTTATCAACTTTCCTCGCGCTCCCTGCAACAACTTCTTTTGCTTCCTCGATGATTTGCTCTTTTTTTGCAATCTTCGTCGGATGGACCGCTGCTGTGATAAGGTGGTTAGTAACCCCTTTCGCTAGCAGTCTTCTCCAATTGCCACTGATTAAGTCTCTGTACCATGCTCGTCTGACATAGTCCCATGATACTTCCTTGAGCACTTGAGGCCAGAGGGGGTGAACGAAAGCTAGCCGGGCTTCCGGTGGTCTGCTGCTGGTGCTGCTGCTGGTGCTGCTGCTGCCGCTGCTGCGCTGGGCGCTGCTGCGCTGGGTGCTCTGCAGGCGCCGGGTCGTCTGCTGCTGCTGCTGCTGCTGGCGCTGGGTGGTCTGCTGCGGCTGCTGCTGCCGCGGCGTTGGGTATGCTGCTGCTGCTGCTGCCGCCGCTGGGTGGTCTGCTGCTGCTGCTGGTGCTGCTGCCGCTGCTGCGCTGGGCGCTGCAGATGCTTGGTGTGCTGCAGCTGCTTGGTGGTCCCGCTCACCGCGCGCAGGGGGGAGTCGAACCGCGGGGGGGGGGGGGGTCCATAAGATTGATTTAATCAATTATTTGAGGTTTCTGAGGTGCGTCCACCCCGTCACTTAACTTGCTAAAGCAAGAGCAACTCCAGCTAGCTAAGGCTAGCTTTCGTGATGATGATCTCTGTACCATGCTCGTCTGACATAGTCCCATGATACTTCCTTGAACATGATGACATATGAGCTCAATGAGCTCTCCGCAAGGCGGGCTCCGAGGTTCTTCAGGAAAGCAATTGGTACATATAAAGCGACTGGGATCTCATCAGTTGGGATCTTCGACCTCAACACTGTGTTCATTCGATTGCATAGTGATTGAAGACAGAGCTTCCTCTGATCCCTTCCCTTCCACCAGGTAGAACACCAAGTCTCATGATGGACGAGATTCTTCCGATGGATGTCACGTGAAAGCTTCCTCCAAGTTGGATAGCGAGGGGGTCAGAAATGTCATGTGATGTAAGATGTGGATCAAGGATGACGTCGTCTTCGTTCTTCTCAGATTGGCGTGAGTTGAGCTTGTGTGATGACACTGCCCTCATCGCCACCGGGAATAGTCACCTGTCATGACCTTTGTAGTATCTCACATCGTCTGGCACGCCATAGTTCTCTTTCCAATACTTCCTTTGATCCTCATTTGTGACGTCGTTGCCCGTCCGCAGCGGCGACCTGGAATCTGACACGGTCCTGAAGTTTCTTTGATTACCACATCGCTTGACAGCAACGGCGGTACCGTGTCGTCAGAATTGCATCCAAATGCCAAGGTCGCTCTGCATCCCTGGTAATGCGATTGCTGTTGTCATTGAAGATGTGGCCATACATGAGAACATCACTGATGCTCACCCATCCTCCTTCATTGCACCGAGGAATTTCATGTTGTCTCCCTGAGGAACCGACTACCTTTGCCTTCCCAGTTTGATGTCTCAAGATCTTGTTGAGCCTTCTGCTGATTGCACCAACTGTGCTATAGTCGTCCGTATCCTTAAGGATGAATTCTTCGTAGTCAAGGGCAGGAGGTTCGAGGTAACCTGTTTCAGTTTGCCCCCCTTCTCCATTCCATCTTGACACAGAAGGTGGTACCATATTGTGGGATGATCTCAATGTTGCCTCTACCGCAGTCTAGCCAAATCTGTCGGTATGCATATCTTGTGTACCTGGAGTGGATCATCTGTGACCTTCGGCAACTTAGTGCCTGCCGACTGGGATCTGGTCAAAGTTGCTTCAAGCGCTCTCTTGCCGGGCGGTCCAGACATGTCCACTCTTCGATTGATGAGTTTGAAAGCGCCTCCTTCATGTTCATCTGCAATTGTAGAGAGGTCCACTGGTTCGTTGAACCTGGTGACGATCGTTGCGTTGCCAAATGAACGTTTCATGGATTCAACAGCTTTCTCATACTCTTCCTTGCTGCTCGATGACTTTGATTGAGATTGCTTTGGGGCTGGAGGTGTCGGCGACCCTCCGCCAAGTTGAGCTGTCTCTTCTGGCAAGTCGACATCCTCCATCTCAACATCATCATCTTTTGTTGTCTTTGCTCTTTTCTTTTCCTTTCGGCTTGATCTCTTTTGATGATCTCTTCGTCGTGCTTGGTGAAGTTGACTCGAAGGATCCTTTCCGCGTGATCGAAGCTTGCGACAATATTCCCCATCACCTCGGCGAAATCCTCATTTGCGCAATCCTCCATCGAGTGTTCGCCTGAGCCACAACATAGGCAAGTCTTCTTTTCTTGAGCTCTCTTCTTCGCTCTCCGGATGTCATCGTAGGTCTGTTTTCATGAAGAAGATGATAGCTCATTCTCCTTGGCCGAATAGGGTCCTAAATGAGGTGGATTCGTCCATGATACCGTCGGTGATATCGATCTGCCTTCGCCTTCCTTGTAGTCCATAGGATCTACTTCGGGGGGCACGGGCTGTGCTGTTGGATTAGGTGCTGCCGGTGGTGGCTGTTCCTCTTCCTCCATCTGCGCATCTTCTTCTTGCGTCGTTTCCGCCTCAGGGGGCGGTGCCTCGATGGGTTTCGTTCTGCTGATGATTTCTGGCTTTGGGTATGTCCTCATCATTCTCTCTATCTCACTCCTTTCCTCTACTGTTGGATAGCTGCACGGAGATTTGTTCCTCTTCGTATTGTTGTTGATGAATCTCCGGCTTGCTGCATAGAATGGGAGAAATGACAGTTCAATTCCTTGTCTGCATTCATCAATACACTTCCAGTCTTTGAACAGGTTGTGTTGACAGACACTTGCTAGTTCGAAGATTCCCAACACAATAGTAGTATCTTCCGCGAGTTCGGAGTTGGTCACCTTGTCCTTGTGATCGAGCATGAATCTAAGGTGTGATCGCACATGCTCCAGAGACTATCGCATACCATATGTTCGATCGTTCTCCAGGTCATGTTTGAGTGAGCTTTTGTGCCCAAGGCCTGCCAACAGTAATATTGTGAAAACACACAAACGTTAAACCACCAAAAAAAATACATGTAAGAACATATCCATTTTTCTTGAAAAGGCCACTACAGAAGAGGTAGGTGTTCGTTGCGTCACCATGGCGCTTTTGAAGAAGACGTTGCCGGCAGTGTGGCCAGATGCACCACTGTCACTAGAGGAAGTCCAAGCGCATTTGATTGCGCAGTGGCCATCGCTGGCCAAAGATCCAACGTCGAGACCATGGGCGACCTACGATGCCTTTGAAGTGTTTGGAGGGACGCACGCCATTGCGAAAGCATTTGGTCCTTTCAAAGGAAACTTCATGGACTACCCCGCGACAAGACCAACATCCATGAGGTTCAGGGCTTGCTTCGTGTGGCAGAGGAGATGTGCAAGCTCAAAGAGGATGGGGTGTTGGTGGTAGAACCGACGTGTGGTAGCTGGATATGGGTATCGAGAGGGACATCGTTGCGTGGTGTGGTGACTTGTTGTGTAGTATTATTGCACCTGTATGTGTTGTAACTTTTGCAAGCCTCACCAGCAAACTTTACTAAACTTAAAAATAGTGTATACAAGAGTGAGACTTTAACTTTTGTTGTCAACTTTTTAAATACCAAACTACCACGACTACCTTCCGCCTTGGAGCCTCAGCCTCCATTCAGGTACTGCATGGAGACTGCTCCAAGAAGTTTGTCCTTTGCGGGAATCGGACAGCAATGACCTTAGGCGATGTGATCATTCCACTAGCAAAGTGGTTGGAGCTTTCGTTGGTCATTGAACAGCCAGCCACTTATCCGTGAAGCTATTTTTTACATGTCATTGTATTTATTTATAGGTTTTGTGTTGGGGAAGAAAGATCATTGACTGACTGGAATAGCAATTAGATTAATTAAAGTCAGGACACAACCCTAAGTCTTTACTTGCTCCAGCTGGGAGCCTAAGTCTAGGCCTACGAACAGGAGGGGATCTCTTTTATGACGTTGACTATTGAAGTACTTGTCATGTCACGCGGATCTGTTCACTCCTGCCCTAGTCGTGGCTCAGCTTAGGCGAGCAGCAAACTGTGGGAGACAAAGCCAATTGAAGAGGCGATGGGCAACCTTCCCCACAAGGAGATCCCGATCCAGTTGAACATGATCACATTTGGTGGCAAGTCCAAGAAACCCTTATCATTCCGTGGGAATTGGCCTGGGTTGCCTTTTCTGCGTGAGTTGGCATTCAGAACTGACCAGATTGAGCATCCGTTGGTTGCTGCTCCAGTCCTCGTGGAACTAATGAAGAAAGGGAAAAGGCCAGGACAAACATTTCCCATATATTTAATTGATTTTAATTGATAGCTAACACACACACACACACACACACCCACACACTAGATTCAGATCAGATACTTGAAACAGTGTATGTGGGCTCCAACAATCATTTGAAGCATTGGGGTTCTAGATTCAACCCAAGGCTGAAAATGTGTCAGGGTTGATTTCGGGGGCATTGTGACATGGAATCTTACTTCTTTTTATCCTGTCAGGTGGGTCAGTGGCACGCCTGCTTTGGGAGAATCATCTGCATACCCGGTTTGGTTTGGCAAAGCTGTGTTCTTTATCCACAGCCGCGTCCTGAAAGAAAAGGACTACCGGAAGAGAAATGCACTGATGGAGGAGTTTGCGCGTGAGATGATTCAAGAGCGTTTCGAGGAGCCGGTCAGTCAGCTCACATTCATGAACCGAAGGTATGTCAGGTTACGTTGTCAGTTCATAATTGTTTCTATTCTGAGCCAATTATTGACTTGAGATAAAATGCACAACTCAATGGCCAAAGACTATTTGCAAATAGCACAAAAATAGAGACCAAAAAGTGGTCGAGTAGGGATTCTAATGGTGTCATGTCTGTGGAAAAGCTGATTCAGAATTCACTCGTTTAATATTCATTAAATATGTAACAGTTAACTTCAATAATATATAGGTGATTTGGGTCGGTTGTCCCGAATTGTCCCGAAGGAGAACAACAGTGGGGGCCAGACTATTGCTCCTGTGTCAGCTCATGATGCAGATCCAGGATGGGAAGGCATCGAGCAGGATCTTTTGCCAGCACCCGACCGGGAAGCAATCAAACACCTCCTGCAGCAGAAGCGTGAGTCTGCAGAGAATGAGAAGACCAAACGTGGAGCCAAGCGCAAGGTTCCAGAGACATCTCCTTTGCCAGAACCAGTGCAGAAGACAAAGGACAGGACTGGATTTAGGCTACTACTAGAAGTAGTCATTGTAATGTAGTTCACCGGGGTGTGTGAAGCATTCAATTTAGTGGTGTTTTGCTGAACAGACTGTGACGACAAACAGTCTTCCGTCTGTACCACTTAAAATATTTATGCTATTAATTAACCCCTCAGGATCAGCAGCCTCGGAAAAAGCTTGCTGCCGCCAAGAGAAAGCAACCGGCTTCTCCATCCACTGAGGGCAAACAGAAGAAGACTGTCAGCAACACTGATGCCAAGCAGAAGGGCAAGTCTTCTGGGAATCACGACATTCGCAAGCTCTTCCACCGGGTACTTTTCCTTGAAACTTAAAAAAGAGTTTGTTTGTCAATTGGAGAGTTGTCAGGATTTGTCAAGATTTATGTCCAGGTTTGGAATGGAACCCTAGTCACCATCGGTTTAAATTAGGAAAGACTAAAGAGATCAATCGTGCTCAAGTGAGGCAGCGTCGTCATCATCTTCATCGAAGAGGGGCCGATAAGTTTCCAGTGTTTGATGGAATGGACGCAGCGCCACTTGACTTTGGGATGGGCTGACTGATGTCTTGGAATTGAAACTCTGAGCGACAACAATATTACTGGAGGTATTGAAAAATATATGTAGAATGATATTTATTGTAGTCAATAATTGTTGCGCCCAACAGACAGTTGGCAATAAATAATTGAATTCCACTGTAGAGTGA
>CAXIVM010000443.1:0-34637 GCA_964035705.1 Porites rus | reverse complement strand
GTCTCTCTGCAGAAGGCTGCAGGGGAGCACAGTCAGTGGACTCTGATGGCAGTTGGGTCATTTCCAAAAAACAATTAGACTCTAATTCCTTGTAGGATCACAGGCCTTTGTATATTTCATAGTGTTGGGTTAAGCCCAGTAGGATCTTGAATGTTTGCTTCAACACTTACACCTACACCCACTACTTCATAGCTGATTCTGACAGTGCGCCTGATGATTCAAACTTGTTCGCGTGGAGATGCTGCAAGATCAATCGACCACACTTTGTCTGAAGTTCCCACCTGAAGGGAGTGTTAAGAGAATGGAGATTGAATTAAACTGGACAGATCTGGACAGTATTATTTATAGTGAGGGGTTACCTCAATTTTTTGCCAAAGGTTTTGAGAGTGAGTCTAGCCTTGAACCCCAGCATTAAACCGGCTTGGCTTTTGTCAATGCGATACTTTGGATCTTGGGAGGCAATGCCATAGGAGTTGTACTCTTCAACCGCCAGCAGCCAAGCATCTTTGTAGGGCATGTTTGTCCCCTCCTTCACAATGTTGGCAAGTTGTGGGTGGAATTATGGCAACTCTTCAGAATCGCTATTTGTTTATTGCAGGTGGACCCCCAGCAATGGACATTAACACTGGTATAATAATAAGAAACAAACAACTCATTTAACCCCAGCTCCCGCTGAATGTCAGCAGTTCGACCGTGAAAGACAATGCACATTTGCAGAAGTGACTTCTTCTGTCTCTCTGCTTGGACTTGGGAGACCTGAATCCTTCGCCACACGTAGTCACTTTCGCGCGATTGAGGGATGTAGACGCAGTGGACTACAAAGGATTTCAAGAGCCACCTTAGTTCAGAAAGAACACACATAGAGCTCATGTTCATAGAGCATCACAAATGTATTAATTGTTTAAAAGTAAGTTACCTATCTAACTGTAACAGTTACAGTTGGATAAAGTACTACCTTCTTGAAGATTAAGTAGGCAGGAACAACATAGTTAGTAAATTTGTTAAGTAAATAAATTGTTTTCTCACACAGTCACTGTTTCTGATCTGTGGATTTGTTGGTAAACTGGTCTTTGATCTGCTAGCTTTGGGGACGACGTTTTGGGATTTTGGGGACGACGTTTTGGGATGTGGGGCGACGTTTTGAGGTTGAGGCAGGGACGATGTTTTACCCTGAACTTCATAGTTGCCTCACCCTTAGCTCTTCCCAGTTCCTGGATTCCTAGGGACGACGCTGGGGTAGAGAACGTCATCCTTCACATCTTCGCAATTCCTAGCCCAGGGACCAGGGAACCCTATCTACTAATAGTCTGTTGGCTGGCTGATCAAAGGTTGCACAGACCCTTCATGTCAAGGGCGACCTTCACTACACAGCCCCACCCCTCAGCTTCTGAGTCAGCAGGAATCCCTTTATGTAGAGGACCACGCTCCCACCCCCAGCCTCACCCCCTGAAGTTGTGATATGTTGAACTTTCAAGGGCGACCCAACTATGTTCCCAGGTTTGCTGAAACACCATGAAATTTGTGGTGGAAATTTCCAAAATGAAATCAATCACTTAACTGTTGAGAACCAGGTTGCTTTTGGAATTCCTCCCTCGCCGGCATAGTCTCACAGATGTTCTTCATCTCCAAATAGGAATACCACAAAGTGAACAGCAACATGCTAATCCTGCCACTTCCCTTCGTGGGCTCGAGTGTACCAAACCCCAAACACTTCCCAAGAAGGTCCACGTTGACAGGTTTTACTTCCACTGTTTCTCTCCAGGCTTCATACCCGATCGACCAAATGCTGGAAGCATGAGCCAACCAATCCTCAAGCATTGGGAGGCCGTCGCATGGCATCTTCAGGGTGAAGTTCAAGACAGGCACATGGAAGGGTGTTGTCTGAGCTCTGTCCTGGCTGGGGTCAAGGGGCATGATTTGGTGCAGTTCATGTCTTGTGTGCTTTCGCAAGTATCTGATTAAAAACCAGTGAACAAAGAGGATTCAGTCCGGCATGTTCACACTTGATGGATCAGGAGGTTCGGTTGCCATGATCTCTTTGACCCACTGGAAAAAGAGCTGGGTAGAGGTTGTCATCCATATGCGACAACAACCAACTCACTGGATGTTCATCTTGTAGTGGGTCGAAACTCCTCAGAATTCCCAAAGTTTTCACAAATCCCTTTGAGGAATGATTTGACTAGCTGCACCCAAACCCATAGGAAGCTAAGTATCTTGGCACATGAAAGCATTTTGCCTGACCGTGGCCCTAGGCTGTCAGTCTTCAACGCCTTGGCAGATGGCGGCGTTCCTGAAGCGGACGCTTGCCCATTGCTATTAGAGCTGAATCCCAGCCTCACAAAATGGGCTGCGAATGGCAAACGTTTTGGTCAACATGGGATCCTTCACAAACTGGTTGGAAACTGATAAAGTGTAAGCATTCTCTGAAACACCTCTTTCATGAGTTTTTCTTCTAATTGTGGCTATGTCAACTTCTTTGGACTGACAGGTGCAGTTTACCCACAACTAAGTCCAACTCTTTGTGCACTCAATGAATTTCAAACGCAAAAAACGATTGAACCATTCACTTGGTGGGTTCAATGCACATGATAGAAGCCAGAATGAAGGCTCCCACACATGGGACTGACATTGCGTTTCCTGCTGCCTTCGCCAAGGCAGTGTCGGAACAATTCTCGACCTTGAGCATCGGAGATCCTGATGCTCTTGCCTGCATGCCACTTGTTGGCAAACAGTGAGAGGCCATCATTTCCAATGGAGTCAGGAAGCGGCGATGCACCTCCAAACGGGTTCTAGGAATGGGCATGGAGACTACTGCAACATGCTTATGAACAATTTGTTTTGATAAGGGAGCACCTTGGACCACAACCTCTGGGAATTTGTTGTCAATGTGGGCAAATGACCTTCCACTGTGTCGGTGCGTCCTCGACCAGTCCTCACCAGCTGACTCAAATCAGCCACCTGCCAATCGCGCTGGTAGGACCTCATGTAGTCCAAGCAGTTCTGTTCCTGAGCAGCTGAGTATATCATACACACCAGTCATAGTTTGAATTTTGAGCGCGGCATGAAATGATAAAGTTAACATCAGTGTACTACATAATCCACTAGACTGAGTGTCCTCAGCAGAGGTCAACTTTGAAGATGGGACGTCGCTGAGAAAGAAGAAGTCATTTGCAAGCATGATTGGCCTAGCCTGGAGTGCCCCAATCAGCCTCTCTAGAGAGATGTTTTGATTCCAGGTGAACATACTCTTCTTCCATGCAATCCCATAGCTGCGAGCTCTTGCGCATCCAAGGCCGAAGCATCGAGGGTCAACTGACATGGTTTGGACGCCTCAGTCTCGACCGAGGTAGCGAGGCAGTGTTTCGGCCATGTTGTACTCAGTAACATTCTCCACTACAAGAATGTCAGCATACTGCCCAATCATGTCATAGTATTTTTTATGGACTTGGAATACCACAGATTCTTCACCCTCGCCAGTGCCCATGGGTGAGAATGGGGTGCAAGGTGCTCCTGCCAAGTATGGCATGGACATGCATGGACTATATACCATCATTCCACACTCAATTCACTCCAAGCCCCAGTCCTGCAATGTTCACTCGTGTTCCTGGGCGATTGGAAAGATTCAGGGTTTTGGACACCCTTACCTTGAACAAAGAACCAACAAACACCAAGTTGTGAACCCCCACGAAACGACTCAGCTGAGATTCGATCACGGCTTCGGGGAATGGACAGAGGGCATCTTTGCTGGTGGGTTGTGCAGAACAAATTCTGGGTGCCACTGCCCAGCTTCATGACATCATCGAAGCAACAAGATTTGTAGGTACCACTGAGGATTGTTTGACATGACTTCTCACGTTCCACACCCCAACGCATGTCCACATGTCCACATCGAGGCGTGCAAGATGGAAAGAGCTTCGAAGCTGCCGACTCCAGGCTGAGCAATGCCTGCAAGGGGCAGGACGTCAAAGGACCCTGTTGAGGTACCCACAGCTTCGTGAAACCACTGGTACATTAATATGTTGTTTCAAATCCCTCACCGTTTCTGCACATCCAATGCCACTGAAACAGGTAGTGGTTGTCCATCGCCATTTGGCCAGTTTGGACATGACAAAGCGCTGTCCAAATTCCTGACCTACCCTCTTCAGAAAAACCTTGCTCCATGACATGGCATTGCTCACACTTCGGAAGCCCTTTGGGTGCTGGCTAGTTGGCTTCTCGATCTTGGTCTTGGGAAAGCAGGTTGTCCTGGTACGTGGACAATGCTTTTGTACAGTGTGACAGGTCAGCCAAGTCAATAATGTTCATTGTTGTTGGCATGTACTCAGTCCTTGTAGTCTTAGGTTGTGGACCTTCTGGATGGTCTTCTTGACATGTCTGCCAGGAAAGAGGGTGTTCACTGCCAAAGGGGTGAAACTCCCTTGCCTTCCAGGTGGGGTGTGTCCCAGCGCCGCAAGAACTGCAGTCTTCAATGCCACAGGGCTCCTGGGACGGTTCTGCTTGACATGGTAAAGGTGAAATAGACAACAAAGAGTCACTTGCACAGCTTGCAAACAAGTGAATGCTGCAAAGCTTCATTGCTAAGGTGCGCAACACACAGGTTTGTAAAGCAGGTCGAGCGGTCAGCCAAACACTTTGAGGCACCAACAGCAACAGTTGAATGATACTTCATCCAACAATGCTTGCACCGTGCAGGATCCCAAATTCCCAGAAGAACGAGTTAATCTTAAATATCTTCGTAATGGATGGCAAACCCATACCTTTTGGCATGTGGGATCCTGTTAACTTAAAGGCTGACAATAATCCCTTTCGGTCTGTTGTTTGGCCCACTACCTCTCGAGTCTAGCTTACAAAAACTCTTCTTGGTGCACATCACACACCCTGTAGCAAGCCCTATTGAAAATACTTGCAAGCTGGTAGAGCTTCTTCTCAGGGCACAGTTGCGTCTTGTGCAGCACGAGGTCAGCCTGGCGATGAGCAGGGTTGCTTGGCTAAGGCTGGTTGGGGAGCGTCAAGTCAGTAGCACCCTACCTCTAGAAGCGTGTGGTTGGCTAAGATCCTGATCCTGGCTTCCTGGAAATGATATGCACAGGACATCAGGTTCCATCAAACCACAGTGTAGTGATTGAACCTGCCTTTGACAGCGGCTCCTGAAAAAGAGTAAGTGGTTGGACAGTGAGTCACTTTACTCTGCACATTGCTTGGAGCAATATATTGTAACAACCCAGTTGGTGGGGTTGGTGCTCTCTTCCAGTGTGGTGGTGTCTGTCAAGAACACAAAGCTCTTGAAAGTTTATTGTATAGTTTACTAATACTTGCCTGGGAATCCTCCCAGTGCTCATACCGTTCATCAATATCCTGAAGTTCAGTCAATTGCCCCAGCCCAACTTTGTTGCAAAAGATGCATTCTTGGGACCTGACCTCAACAAAGAGTTTCCTCTTTGCTGAAGAGACCTCAGCATCCTCCAGCCGGCGCTTGCTACAGGACCTGCGCAGTTGTGAGCTTACAAGCTGCCAATAGTGCAACTTGACCCACTGGCCTGGGTAGCCCATGGCAGCTTGAAGGAGTATGTTTGAGGTCATGGTGATTGACACGGTTTGTTTGGGCCAAACATTCATCCTGGTTGAAAGCCTTGCAAGTGAGGCATTACCATATTCTGTGCGATCACACAAAGTTTCCTGGTTTTCTCTAGTGTGTATCCTTTCTTCCTAACGGCGAGGGCGTCCAAGACGTGCCACAAACCTCATTTGAGGTAGAAGCCGTTCTGCTGGGCGGCATTTGCTAAGATCAAACGTCCAAAGCATCATATTCATGTGGCGTTCTTTCAGAAAGCCAAGACAATGCTGGAAGCTCATCAGGCACTGCATCCTTCTGACAAATTTTCAGGAGGTGCTCTCGGTTGGAGCAGTTTCAAGCAAAACAGACGCCAGTTGCATGAGTTTTGTTCACCCTGTCCAAGTCAAACTGTTTCAAAGGTCTTGGCACTCTAGGGATCTCGACCAAAGTGTTCATGAAGGCTGCTGGCCAGACCAGCACGGGCTCCTGCGAAAGCGTTTGGTGTGCTCAATGTCTTTGTTGATAGGAATTATTTTATAATCTTCTGCTGTTTGACCAGAATATTTTGAGCACATTGAATGCATGAGAAATAGTTTCACAGCAGCCACTGAGTCTCTCCTGTGATAGGCCATTGTCTGCAGCAAACCGTTTGATGCAGCAGAAGACATCACTGGTTGAAGATTCCCACAAATGAGCCCCAGGTCCACTGGCCACCGTAACCATATTGGGAGGTATATCTGGCCAGTGAAAGGAAGAGAAAGTGATATGACATCACACCAGAGAGACTAGTCAAGAGTTCACAGCATCTTGCCTCGACGTCGCATGAACAAAAAGCAATGGGCACCAGTGGAGTCATCCTTGATTCACCAGAGTAGCTGATAGGCATTTGCTCAAACCTGAGTTTGCTGAGTGCTGGGGTCTAACGCAATAACATGTTTTCTACTTTTTGGGTGGTCTATGATTCATATTCCTTGCCACTGAAAGGCCATGACTTCCAATTACGGACTGTTGTGACTGTCTCTACATGTACTTCTGCAGTGCCAAGCCATTCTTGAGGTGTAGTTTATGCATGAAGTAACGCACTTTCTCAGCTATGTTGCAATAACTTGCTGGTGGCACCTAATTGCAGCTTGCAACACTTGAGCAAACCCATCATGATTAAAATGGTTGCCAAAATGCTGTACTATGTCTGCCTCATCTGCAAGCACATCTGTATATCTCATCGCACGGCTCAAAAGCCCATAGATTTGATCTTAGTTGTTATTATCATGATCTGATGATGGAACGTTTCAGCACAACAAAAACATTCACCTTTAAAACAGTCAGCTTTCATTGCTAGCTGCCAAGAGTGGAATGAGTATGACCCACTCGACTCATTATAAGCCCTGTGAGTTGCAGTCCTTTCTGCACCAAAAGCCAGCTCATCAGCTTCATCACCGTCTGGTTCTTCGACTCGCGGACTGTATTGTCCACCTGATCTGGTATGTGAGTTGTTGCGCACAAACTTCCAATGAACACCAACACAAGCAGCAGAAGCAAAACCTTCACTGAGACATGCAATCAAGGGGCCCAAAGGAGTAACCTTTTTGGGTAGGGACGTCCCTTGGCGTCGCACACCTCTTTCATCTTATCCAAGGCTTTGGACAAACATTCTGCGATAAGCGAACCGTCTGCGCTCTGACGAACGTCTATAATGTACATGGCCAGGACTATTCCATGAAGCCAAACCCCTTGAAGCTTTGTACGGGGCCGCTCAAACTTTGCAATCTGCTTTGAAAGAACCTGGTGACGGACACGGGGGACAGCCCATTTCGGCTGGTCCATCCCATCCTTAGAAGTGGTCAGGTGATCGAACCGGTAAGGGTAGGACATTATTCAGCAACAATATGCAACAATGCTTTCAAGATTCAGTACAGCAGAAGAGGACCCCTTCGTCATCTTGCAAAGGATTGAGGCCCTGTCAGCACACATGGGAATCAGGGCAGGGTAGCTTGAGTTCTGGGTGGCAAAAACACCTTACTAACATCTTGCCTGAAGGTACATTTCCAGCTGCCTATCTGCAGCTACTGATTCCAGATGCTCCTTGTATTGTCGACTGACATGAAAGCGGTCCAAGGCATCCTTAGAAGAGAACACAGCCAATGCTCCTATTGAACCCTTAACCACTGAGTAAACTACCTCACAACAACACAAACTTCTTTATCTGAGGATCGCTGGAATCTTCAAATGCTGCTTTGTATGCTGTGCAATCATCACATGCAGGGAAGTTGGTGGGGGAGCAAAACCTGATGAGGTTTTTCCATTTCGAGTGGTACCTGCGTACAAAGTGTGAGTACCTGAGAAGCTGGCGATTGCAGGTGGGGTTCCACATACGGTGTGGTGTTCATGTTCGCACACAAATAGCAATCAGTGGAATCCCAATTGCGATACTGCTGACCCACATTGGACGTGCAGCATACGCAGGTTGCCTGGAGGCATATATCGTGTGGGCAGGCTGGAGGGGTCCATGCCCCAGTTGCAATCGATGATCCTCGGCAGGCGCTGGTTGATGAGAAGTGGGTGAACTGGTTTGCAAAACCTCTGAAGAAACTTACCATAGTTCATTTTCAATGGAACACTGAGGGCATCTCTGGGTGAAAAGCATCTTGCTGCCCATCACATGAAGCTTCAGTTCTGTGTTGGATTCAATGGCCTCACAAGGCAGACTTGCCTCAATATCTGAATCCTGATCTGGATCATCTCCTGAGACAGGAAAAGGCTGGACCATGGTTTGAACCATTCTTTCCAATCCTTTGGACACTGCATGCTTTTGAAGGTGCCAGCAAGACTCGTGTCTCAAAATCATCATCATGTTTTTGTCGTGTGAAAGACACTTTGAGAAGGGGTTTCTCATCGCTTGCCGATCGTGCTGCCCTGCGAAACCTGGCTGCCCAAAGTAAGTCTAACCCTGGAAAACCAATGTGTAAGAACTGCAGTTTGCAGATAGGAAAACTGGGTGGGCAACATGCCACCATGCTGGACATACAGTTTCAAGAAAAACTGGTCGATGCGCATGTACTTGAGTGGCTTGCGTTTCTTTTCCTTTCAGATTGGGAGACAGGGCTGCAAAACAAAGTGACAAAGAGCATGCAAATCACTTTGAATCCCAATAATGTGCAAACAAAGTCTCTGCACCAAAACATCTATACCGAAGATCTAGTTTCCCTGACCCAGCGGATCGCAACCTCTGGGGTCTGATCCCAAGAAGTGACGCTAGGCATTTGCCAGAAATCCCTTTCCCACACAGCCGCCAAGACCTGTTGTTGCCCGGATCGTCTTCAATCGGTCGTAGATCTTAGCCAAGCAACCAACACCCAAACATGTGTGACTTGGCAAAAACCAGCCACAATGATTCTGCATTGTCCCTGAAACAACTGAGCTTCAGTCATAGGCATCTTGAGCTGGCTTTTCCATGCTCCAGAATGCAGCGATGAATTTCATCAAGCCAGCTATTGCTTCAGCAAACTTTCTGAAACACTTCCCTCGATGACATGCGCAAGAAGATCTGCTCACGAGTCGCCTCACCCGATCGAAGGAACTGCCATTGTCTGACTGCCTGCAGTGGGTCTCCACATGGGTTGCCCTAAGCCACCTAAAACTTTTCCCAAAGAACCATTGTGGTCAAACACAAAGTCTACTTAAATATAGGTTGAGGTACTTTTGTCGAACCTCTGGGTTGGCATAAAGCTTCCTCTTGCTGCTGTCATAGTTAGGTCGCAAACGTGCAGTTGCAGGTGGCTGCTTGTAAGAACTGCTAGTTGCTTGTGCTCCTTTGAACTCCAAAAGGCTAGCCAAATCAAACTCCACTAGTGTCCCTGAACCTGCTGATGATGGAGGTGCTTCAGTCAAAGAAGCTATGAAGTCTTGGCGGGCTTTATGGACATGTTGTCCAACGTCAGAGCCCTCCCCACCATGGCTCAGGCTTGCAATGAACTTGCGGCGTTCAGCCATCCCTTTCTTTGATTTAGAAAGCGGCAGCAATTAGCATTCAAACCCCCAAAACAACCAGCAAACTCAGGAGTATCACACCATATCACACCACACCTCAACTATTGAATTCTTATTTTTTGGGAATCATATATAATGAAATAGAGATCGATTATAATGAAATTGACTTATATACAGTTATCGAGGTTCTGGTGCGCAAATAGGACGGTGCAGGTCTCGCATGAGACGACCAGATGGTCTGGTCGACAGGCACAGACAATCCGTACGTAGCCTCAGGCTCTAGATGGTAACATCAAACCCACCCAAGGCTCTTGGAATTGATGGTAACGCGTCCTCGAAGTTTCAAAGATCCTACAAACGGAAACCCAAAGTAGTATTTTCTTAGGAGGAGATACATGAAGTAGAAAGCTGGCATGCGGCATACTGTAACAAATGAGGGGCACATTCGTGAAGACCTACTATATATAGCATTCAAGTGTACATGTGTTGTTTTGATTTCCCACACCTCTTGCGCAAAGGACTTGATCTTGCGCCAGTCGCCCTGTGCCACCACGTCCTCGCAGATGAGAGTTTTTCACACCACCGGGGAAGGGCAGAATCCGACAAGCAAAAGAGCGTGAATCATGGTTGTGGCTCAAACAATCAAACTAAAACTGGCACCCGAATACACTTGCAGGTTTTAGACCATTTGGATGATTTGCAAAATCCTTGTGCTTTTGCCGCATCATGGATGGTGATGTTCGAGCACCATCAGGCTTTTGAGGGTGAAAATCAACAATGGAACCCAAGAATCCACAGGTTGGAACCGATTGGCACAAAATCCTGGATCCTCTGGCCAGTTTCTTTTTCTGACAGGGCCATTACATGCCATTCCTATAGACTACAGCCTTGATTCGCCAGCGCACAGTTGGCTGCTAAGCTGCTACTTCCTTTTACGTCCTTTCAACCGTGTGAATGGTACTTTCGTCATCCCTCAACACCTTCGAGAATGGACTTGGGCGATACAGAAGTTGGGTAGGCAAGCTGGGATAGGTCATGACTTTACCAAAAAAAATGTTCCTCTTTGATCACTCCGCCTAGTGCCTAGTGCCTAGTGGTGATGGGACATCTTTTGCTGCGATGGGCGATTCTGAAGTCAAGCAGGAGCTGGAGGTTCGAAGATTCAGCTTTTGCATGCTTTTACTCTGGCGAGGAAGAAGTAGGCTTGGAAAACATGCGTGTCCATGTTCCACATCAAGTCGATGTTAAAAGTTGAACATCCACCCAATGTTTTGAGAGAACCATTGTGAATCACGGGAATGCAGAATCTCAAATAACTAAACAACACCCCAAAGTAACACCCCAAGCAACACACAGCCTTCACGCAGGAGAACTGGCCTGCGGAAGCATCCAGCTGCCTCCGCAGCAAGCCACTTGTGGAAGGCTTAGGTACTTCCTGAGCAGGGGTAGGCTTCATGCAGGCAGGCAAGGATAAGGGTTTCAGTGCGAGAGAGTTGGTGGGGATCAAGAAACACAAGGGAGGGGTGATTATGAACTCTTCCCATCCATTCTAAATGAAGATTGCTTCAAAAGGTGACGAGTAATTATCCCTCAGAATTTGCGCGGAATCCTTTCGCGACCGTCCGCTTTGCATGTCAAGTCGCTCTAGGTTGCTCTCGTTCACACCTCCTGGACAAATTGCTGCAAAGCGGAGTGAGATCCAAGTGGGAGGCGGGCTGCCTTTGCATCTGCCCCTTCCAGGCATGGGTTTTTCGGGTGATTCTGCCCGACACCTGAAAAACATTGCCCGGGTCCAGGGTATCACCTTCTTTTCCGTGTCCATATAAGTGCCCATTCATGGCGATTTATGTGGGAAAAACAACTGCTGTGATTGTTTTGAACGGAACAGCCCCAGGCAATGAGTTAAAGCATCGTCATGGAAAAACCTCCTCATCCTGCAACATGCTGAAATTGAACCTCTGCCAGGAAAAGACCAGCCACAACTGAACCACCAGTGGCATCCAGTGGCCATCTATAGCACAGGAACACATGCTCTCTCCGAACGGGGTTTCCCTGGGGCGAAGGGACCTGGACTCAGCGGGTCTCCGAGGAACACGGACTCGCTGCGGACACGGACTCCGTGTGTCAAAAGATAGATAGCACCCAGTTGCACCCAGTTCTCCAATCGAACATCGTGGTGCCTCACCATCGGTCGCACGAACGTTGGGGTGGATGGCACTGGTCGGATCGACGGTGCAGGATCGTCGCGCCTGTGGGCATGAAGGTGAGCTTGGAATATGGCCCGCCAATGGCTTTCAGCGCGGCCACCCCCACCATTTGCCTGGCTGGAAAGAAGAACACTCTGGACTTAGTGGGCCGACCTCTGTTCTGACTCAAATGTCGTTTTTTTCGCATCAAAGCACAACAAATCACCAACTGAAAGAACTGGTCAATGCTTGGCGGGATAGCTTGCTGGTTGCGCCGAAATCGGTGATTGGTCACTTCTATGTCCGAAGAGTCAAACTCTTTGTTTCTCGCCACGCCTGACACATCGCCGAGTCACTTTGGACATCGGCGACATCACCGAGTCGCGGCGTGTGATAAAATTTGCAAAGAGTCACAACCAATTGGTTGCGACAGCCAGCAATGACATGTTTGGCGAACAGTGGGGGGGAAGGACCGACCGAGGCATGTTGGTCGTACTCTGTTGTGCAAAGTAGGTAAAAAAATCTGGCAAGACAAGGACATTCCTTTCCTGGAACCTAATGCGACCTGTTGTGGTTGTTTGGGTCGGCAGCCAACATTGAATATATTTGGTCCTGTCTAGGGCTAAGTTCCAAGAACATGTTCATTTCATGTTCCCATCTCTATTTCTCTCGGCAGGCAATCCTTCATGAAGACAGTGGATGATGAGGGCGCTCCTAATACG
Source organism: Porites rus (assembly GCA_964035705.1). Taxonomy (NCBI): domain Eukaryota; kingdom Metazoa; phylum Cnidaria; class Anthozoa; order Scleractinia; family Poritidae; genus Porites; species Porites rus. The sequence goes on along the minus strand of CAXIVM010000443.1, from coordinate 22,188 downwards.
AACGACACGTTGACTCATTAAAACCCTCACTCAGCAAATCACCCCCAAACAAACTGGGACACTAAATGAACATTGATCCAACCAAGAGAGGTTAAGTGACCTTATAGGACATTACTGGGGTACCTATGGGATAGGCTGTAGGGTCCTTCGACCTCTGTTGGAATATTTGATCCCTGTTGGTTCTTTTCGACCGCGGGACCAACCATCGAATGGGTCCTTCCAACCGTCCACGGCGGGTTTCCACCCGTCAACCTTCGCTTCCACGGCGGCTTTCGGGCGGTGCCTCGGCCGGGAAGAACTTCAGCACCTCCAAACCCAGGCGCATCGCCGTTTCCACCTGACCGTTTCAGCGTGGAAACGACAGGCCTAGTGCAGTGCGGCCTGGCCTAGCAGTGCGGCCTGGCCTGGTGCAGTGCCTGCCTGGGGACCTAGTGCTGGCTGAAAGGGGTGTGAAGAGTTTTCACCAAAGTGACTGGAGGTGCCCTTGGCACCCGAAGTGGCTGAGTTCTGTTTCACGTGATGTGGACCACATCCAAACTACATGCAGGCAGCTTCGCCTGCTAAGCATTCAATCAGCAGCAGCAGCACAGCCCCAAGTTTCAAAAAAGAGTCCAAGTCAGGATCAAACACAACTCATGGCGGTTCAAACTAACGACCCGCTCGTCGACCTGCTGCAGCTCCACCAGTCAGACTCCACCCCCGGGCGGTCAGACTCCACGCCTCGGTGGGGGTCGCGACCCCAGGGATCACGACGACGCCATGGGCGTGGCACCAGTGCACCACCTGCGCCATCGGCGCTGAAGATGGCGTTAAGAGGACGCGACTCGAACGGAGCTACGAACGGAGAGGCATCGCGTCTCGAACGGAGCGATAGGAAGCGACGAACGGGGGCTCCTGGCCTTACTACGAACAGAGCGATAGGACGCTACCATAGGAATGGCGCCAGCGAGTCGCAGCCCGTGTTTCCCGCACGGCCGTGCGGGCAAAAAGCTCCACTCGTAGCGTCCTTGTTCCTAGTAGTAAGGCCAGGAGCCCCTAATAGCTTCCTTGCTCCGTTCGTAGCGCCCTTTGCTCCTAGTAGCGTCCTAGTAGGGTCTGATAGGTTGTGTTGGTGAAATCTAACTGGACTATCCATCCAACCATCTGGGTGTCCTGGCTGGAGATTCCAACGTAGTGAAGGGTCATCCATTGGTAATGGTATATATTTTTACTACAGGAACACATGGAAGGCTGATGGATATAATCCAATACGTCAGTTGGGTTCACTAGGACCTCCTCTTGGCCACAACAAGTTGTCGCACAACGGTCCTGTATCCAGGTTGTTAGCTCGGAACGGCTTCATGGTCTTTGGGGGGCCAAATCCGGTCTTGGAGATGCGCCCTAACAAAAGAAAGGCAAAGGTGTATCGAAGGTGTATATCAATGTCTACCCACGCATGCCGGTGAAAGGTGGGGTGTATCCGGTGCCAACACAATCCAGTAGAGGAGTGTCTGCTGCACAGCACGCTCAAAAGAAAAATGTATTGAACAAAAAACACATTAACCAGCTTCTTCAAAGTGACCTTCTTGGAGTCCCCAAGTGACCTGTTACAGGCCTAAGTGACCTCAAACCAGGTTATCAAAAGGTCACTTTGAAGAACCAGGAAACAGCAATATATATATAATAATCACCCTGACACCTGACATGGATGGGAGCTCCATTGTAGTTTATGGTGCATCCTTAGTCCGCTGCTTACATGAAATGAAAGCCGAACTTCACTCCAAGTCAGGTTCACATGACTTATATACTAGGGAAACCTTTGGTGTCCAAAAAACAAGAACAAAAACAAGAACCGCAAGAACTACAAGTACAACAAGAACCGCAGGAACAACAAGAACCGCAGGACCAACAACAAGAATAACAACACTGCGGCCGTCCATTTACCGGTGTGAACATCGCGATCAGTCGAACAGCAGGGAACCCTAGAACCATCGTTCAGTCTTTCCACGTCTCTTCCGTGAAACGCACTTGGATACAATGCCTACCGGAGTCACCGGTAAGGAACTGAAAGACATTATGTCCACCTAATCTCGATCAGAGCTCGAGTGGAACATCTTCCCAAACCCAGACCCATGTCAATCCACGCATGGAATACATTCCTACATTGACCCCAGGTCAACTACCCAATGTAGGTAGTATAGGCCATACATGGATGGTATAGAAAACCTTGGTGAGTCCTTTTCGGACTGGTGGACTGGCATCACGAAATATTGGGGCCCAAGTCAGTACGCCTTTGAAAAGCAAGGCTCAAAACTTGGACACCAGGTGCAAACCCAAATCAGGGAGACTGGATAACACATGGGTTTGGTTTGGGTCCCTGCCAGTTTCGCATAGTCTCACGTTAAGTCCCACATTGAGTCCCATAGATAAAACCTCCGTTTAACGCGTGGGGGATCCCTCACAGGTCTCGCATCTCTCGCAGGTCTCTCGCAGGTCTCATAGATGTCCCGTCTCAACCGCCTCACCTCTGGGTTCAAGCCAGGAGACACGATGAAGCGTGCACCCGCCTGAACGGCCTGAGGTCTTAGGTCTTTTTGACTTTTCACCGTTGGAAAAAAGGAGACTCTGAAGCAGCAGAAAGTTCAGAGTAGGTTCGATGGCACTGGCACCGTACCGCTGTCTTAAACAAATGGGGTTCCATCATGTTCCACCTCAGATACCGAACTTGGGGTGCCTTGTGCGATCTACTCTGGAACCACTCTATTTTCACTCCTTAGAGACAGGTCGGACGTGAGGTCCCGGCAGCTAGCAGCTAGGTCAGACGTGAGGTCGGCTCTGAGAGGTCAACAACACCCACCTGGTTCTTCAAAGTGACCGACCTTGATGACCTGGTTTGAGGTCACTTAGGCCAGTAACAGGTCACTTATGGTCACTTGGGGACTCCAAGAAGGTCACGTACTGAAGAAGCTGGCATATATATATATAGTACCCATGTATTGATATCTGTAGACCAAGCATTAAATTACATGCTGCATGTTGTATGTCCCTTCCCTGTCCTACATTGATCCTGAAACATGTTAAGATATGTTAAGATCATCAATTGGACATCATGACTTCTGAAACCAAAACTGGGGGGAACAAACAAATACGATGTTGCCAGATTTGTGTTGGCCAAACCTCTAAAATTCTAGTTATGAAGATTGTCAACGGCCCATTACTGAGGGCCCACGAAGAACATACTGCGATTGATGTTCTGAAGCAAAGGAACAAACCTGTTTCTGCAGAGTTCGGCCAAGGCGCGCGCTCGGCTTGTTGCGGCGTTAGGATCGTCCCCGCACCCACCAGCGCTCGTGGCTCTGCCTCACCAACGGCGGGAGTGTTTGACGCGAATGGCCAAAACGGTTGTTGTTGCTGTTGTTGTTGTTGTTGTTGTTGTTGTTGTTGTTGTTGGTGTTGGTGTTGTTGTTGAGTGCATGTTTTGCGACCCCTTTTTCAGAGGCCTGTTAGGGACCTCAAATCCTGGGATTTCGAAGGGTTATACAATGTTCTATACAAGCCCAAATCGCCGCCGTTTCCGGAAGTTTCGAGGCGAAAGAGTGTCCGACTTCGATCGTTTCAAGGAGCAGGACCAGTTCCGAACAGGGCTCGACGGTGCATGTTCCCGTGAAGTTCTGATGCCTTCTAGCAACCTCCAAAGGAGCACAATTAGAGACCAAGGGATTCAACTTGAAGCGTCACAAGTACCTTCTGAGAAGGTATATGTGGATCTCTCGGGAGAATATCCAGCAATCGAGTGTTTTCTCATCCGAGAATTCTCCAGACATTCACTCACCCCACTCAATCGATGTCAAGATATGTCAGGCGCCTCCACCATGCGTCTTACTGCCTCCTCCGCGCAAGCGGTGCGGAAAACCACCTGCAGTGTCGTTGTTCGATCCACAAAAGACTCATCACAATGAGACCATAGAATAATCATAATCATTAATTAATATGCTCCACTTCTGCCAATCATGGCCAAAAATGTGACCCAAAGGAAGTGCATGGGTGCTAGAAAAAAGGAAGCAGCATGTCCAAGACGGACATGAGTCCGTCGTCGATCCACCGGAGTCATACCCACACATGGGAGTTCTTCCGAAATGCAGAAGTGCAGTTGCCCCGAGCCCCGAGCCATCTGCGTGGGGGGTCCAACAGTCCAACCGACGAGTCGAGAGAGAAGCGGCACAGTGGAGAACTGAACCGAACCATGGGGCCTCCGCCCATGGTTACACATCGGCACTATACCGGTGGCTCAGCACATAGGCTCAGTGAATTATTTGGAATTAAGAATAGATGGACTAATATTCTAAGTGCTAGGCCACTACTATATAATATCTAAATTCTCACCTGTAGTCGCATGGTTTACTAGTGTTTTGCCTTTTGTTTGTTTACAGTAACATACAGTAGGTGTTGGTGCAGTGATGACTCCATCAATACCGCGGCAAGTATCTGCCAAGTGCGGCATGGATCGAAAATCCAAAGTGTGATGTGTTGCTCTTACCTTCATAAAGGGCCGCGTCCATGATTCTATACATGCCAAATCAATCCAAATCAGAACGTATGGATATCCTGGATATCTCCTTAGCTGTCCTGGTTTACATAATATGGTTATAGTTTTATGTGCACTGTCCTGGTTTACATAATAAGGTTTACAATATGTAGGTCTATGTGCAGTCTTCAGCTCAAGTTGTTGAGTCAAATGGTTCTGCACCTGACCCACTGAGCATTGTGGACATTGTAGACATTGTGGAAGACACCTCAACACTGGTGAATGTACGTACCAGGTGTCTTGCTTCAACCATGACCAACCCAACCATCTTAGCTTTTCTCATGAATTCCCTGACGGAAATCACTGGCCTCAACACAAGTGAGGCCACCTTCCACCAGCGCTTGCACCATGGCAGCCGCTTGCGAGGCGTCCTAACAACGAGAGAAGAAAACTCCGGAAGCAGACTCCGAAGTCAGCCGTTTGAGGCAAAGGAACAAAAACACGTGACCTCCTATTGACAAACAAAATGGAAATGCGCAAAAGGACCTCTACAATGACTCTACAAGACCAGTTTCCCTTTACGACCAAACCATGTTCGCAGTTCGCAAATGTTTGCAGTATGTTCGCAGTGGTGAGTGAGTTAAAAATACTATTCTCCAAAATACATCAAAATACTGCATATCAAAATACCGGTGATCCCAACTCATACCAAGTAACCACAGTCCTACGAACTCTGCGTCAAACAAACAAACAAACATGAACCACTTGGACATGGAATTCACCAGCTGGAAAATGCTAAGCCCTCCGGATTGAGGAACTTTGGAACGCTCCAAGGCTCGCGCAGCGAAGTCAGGAAGTCGTGAAGTCGTGTTTCGTGTTTGGTCAGAAGAAACCTGCGATTTCAGGTCTAGAGGGCCTGAAAAAACCATGGACACATGTGAAGAACACTGAAGAAACCATGGTCACCGGTGATCGCACCCGGAGCCCTCAGAGCGCTCCTTGAATTGGTCGTCGAGCGACGCTTCATGTGTCCGGTGGACCTCTCCCTGGTTGACCCGGTGAGGTATGGATCATGATGGATCACATGATCCATTCGTTTCCACCAAACCGAATTGAACCCCAAATGGATAGAACAGTAGATCTTCACTCAAAATGTCGACACCGTGCCAACCGGTCATGGAGTCATGCTTCTATTTGGGGACCATGCCACCAAACTGTCCTTCTGCCCGTCGCCCTGAGCCATGCTTGTTCAGGGGCTGCTCCGTGTGATCTTTTAGAGCGGTTGCAGCACAGTCAGGAAAACAAGCGTTGATGACTGATGACACCAAATTCGGAGACTGTCATCGCTCCTATGATGAGGAATCATGATTTTCACCTCTCAATCCAACAACCGCAAACCCTGAAAGAGCTTTTAACCTCCCCTTCTCGTCTTTGGGTGACTCATGATTTCTCCACCCGTCTCAACCGCAGAAGGCGCTCCTGCACGGTCACCACTGGCACCACCAAGGACTGACGTAGTCTGTTCATCACCTCGGTTTTCCCCCCAAACTCCTCTCTGGACCGCCTTGAGGAGCAATTGTTTTTGTTCCTCGAATCTGCTGCGCGGGCTCTGCCCACAAACGGAAGCTTCAACAAATAAATGTGATGTTTTCTGATTCCGACTCATGGATCGGAATAGATGGCTCATGGATCTTCATCAACCCTCCCTTTCCCCAAACGAAACACGTTGATCCCATGTTGATCCCTTTTGTCTGTCTTGGCCTCTGAATCACATCTACGTTCTCGCTTGCTGTGCTGCAATGCATCCAAGATCCTTTTTGGTACATATATGATATATGTTCTTAATCTGAAAAGTAGGGAACGAACACGCCTGGTTTTCCCAAGTAGCAGCTTCAAGCTTTTCCGAAGCAGTATATACTGTAAGAGCCAATCAGGACACTCCTGTGGACCCGATTCTTAAGTATTCTTAAGACCTTTGAACCCCGCCGCTTGGCTATAGACACTAAAGCATCACTCAAGCAGTATCGCGTCACCGTGTCCAACATGAGTGGATTCTATGCGCAAAAGGAGGCAAAAGGAAAACATACGGTCAAAAGCGGAAGACCCTAAGCAAAGCTGCTTGTTGCGGGAATCCCAGATGTCTCCAAAGGCCTGTCATTGATTGGTCACCACCAGTCCCTTGGCAGCAAAGATAAGACAGGTAAGCATCTCACCAGCAGCTTGAGAACATACAAGACCACTGTGGCTGCTTTGCAAACAGTACTGACTGTCGAAGCATGCTGGTGAAGTCTTGAATGAAAGGGCTAACGCTTTTTTCCCCCGGACTTGGGTCGCAGCCAAGGGCCTCCTCCAAGCAGCACAAAGCGGGATCCGACCAAAAGGAAACACCAGGAGCCCGCGTTGTGAGCCCGAGTCACACTGGGGTCCACTGGCTTCTTCGTTGGTTTCTTCGTTTGCCAAAGCACCAGACCGACGCCTCGCGCAGCGACCCAACATGACCCCGGCCTCAACGACCCAAAACAGTCGGTGGCGGGTTCCCAGGCTGGGAAGGATACGGATGGATACGGCGGTTCCGGAGAAGGGTCACTGGGCGGCCACTCGGGTGGAAGACGAAGCTCTCTGTGGGCCATGGGTGTCGAGTGGTTGCAGGGAGGAGCTTTGGATCTATCTCACTGGGGGTCTGGAACTGTTCGAACAACGCACCAAGCGGATGATGATGACCGAATGGAGCCAGCGTTCTTCGTTCTTCTATGTTATTATCCTTGCCTTCCAAGACCATTCAAAAGTTGAATGGGTTCAATAAGAATCAGTGAGAAATACCTTGTCATGATGATCATGATGATCGCTTTTTGTCCACCCCATTCAAACTGAGTCGGCCTGCCAGTGCACCAGCGGCAGCACCCAGTGCTACAGCAGCAGGGAAAGACTTGTCCATGGCAGCGAGCGCAGCGAGCGCAGTGCAGTTGCCGGGAGTGGACGTTGGGTAGTCTGAAGACCTAACAACCCATGACTCACTTGCGAATCCTGGAGATGGTGAATTTCTTGGCTTCTTATCCTATGCCACAGCCAAGGGAACAACTGTACAACAAAAACATGTCCATGATTCTATATAGATGCGGTTTGTGCACGTGGTTGACGAGGAGTGTCCTGCACAAGGTGGGCTGATCCTTTTTCTCCTGCGGTTTCTGCGGATTTGTGAACATCTGTAGTCGCGTCATCTGGAGCTTGGACACGCCACAAAGAAACTCCTATGACGGGCATAGGTCAAATGAGCGTGTGTCAAAAAACCCAGTGAATGTGCCAACAGTCTCGTGGTCAAACAATGTCAGAACTATCCGAAAACATGTCGAAGGCAACTTGGGAAGGGGCAGTCAAAGGCTGAAAGAGGGATCCTCAACTATGATGTGACTATACGTGGCTTGATTATCACAGGAATAGTTTGAGATCCATATCATATCGTGTTCTCCTCCAGCCCCCCGGTGTCTATTCGTCTCTCGGGTGCAGGGCGAAGAAACCTCCTCCGATCCAAAGACAAGGCACCTTGCCAGAGATTTGGGCATGAAGAGTCTCGAAGTCCTGCATCCGCGGATGTGTGGCGGATTGGGATTCCAAGGCGGACGGTGGTATATCGAGGCATGCAGAGGGCCTCGATAAGGGGGTGTTCTTTTGCCTTCAAAAGATCCAACCACCTGGCGGGGCAAAAAGGATGCGAAGAGCATTGAAAAAACATGGGAGTGTATACCCACCCAATCCACCCCACCCCATCTTGTGACCCACCCAATCCTAAGAATCATTGGACCCTCCTATGGAGGGTTTGGACCCTGAGGAAAGCAGGGGGTTTGGACATTCAAAACCTTCACCTTTGAGATTCTTAGGGCATGTGACTTAAAACAACAAGCTGGATCACCAGCGCCGGTAGGTCGGGATGGTATGCGAATGCGCCAGTCTACCACGGTGGGCCGACCGACGTACCGAGTTGGTACGTCGATGGCTAGGCTTCAGAGTCGACCACTAACGTGAATGTTCAGAGAACCCGGGAAGAGACCCACATGGAACCTGACAGAAACAAAAACCAGACTGGAAGACGATTTTTCCTCTACTACCATACCTACCCGACGTGGTGAACTCAGGTTCCATGTGGGTCTCGGATCCAGTGTCAACGTTGAAGACCGGCTTCGGCTTCATGGCGGTCTCATCCTTCGAGGAGTCCGCCCGTTTTGACCGTTCCAAGAAACCGTTCCACCCAATCCCAAACACGACCTGCCAGTCCGGACTGGAGAAACGGCTGGGGGTCAATTGATCGGCATATATGGCAGTCCCATGGATTGTCTGGGAATGTAATCAATTCGAAGGCCGTGAGGGCCGTATCTCAGCCGCACCTGCCAAGTCTTGCATGTTTACAATGTAGTCCGCTGTTCATTCCCCGAAGTGTCATCTCAGCCGTTGCCACAATACCACGCAGCAAAAACACCAAAACCTGAAAGGATGTGAAACTTGGATGTGCTGCCAGGAACCTGGTAAAAACCTAAAAACATGTTCCCCATTTTAGAGGACAAGTTCGCCTGAACATAAAGCAAAACCAATGGATACCTCACTGGCTGATTCCCGGTTCCGCGAAGCCTCGAAGGTATGTCGAGACAGGTTCGTGAGGCCAAAGGCTGTCACCTGGACGCTTGTGGGCGCTGCTAGCGGGTGGTGAACGTGGGAGAGGGGGCGCTTTGGTGAGCTTATTGGAATAAGGGGTGACTGTAGGAACATCTGGAATAGCTAACATAGATCCTTCGGGGTTTCTGCCTGTTTGCATGTCGGGCTGATAACTTGAGGCCAAAGTCCGGCAGAAAACAACACTCGGGCAAGAAACCGGCATCACATGATGTTTCAGGAACATGACATGGGCAGAAAAACCCACGAAACAGGCTGAAGGACCCACGCCACCAGGTAGAAGACGGACATTAAAAAACGCTGGCATTGACATTGCAAGGCATTTATGTAAACGAACAAAAGGTGCATCGGCACAACAACTGCCTGCGGGCAGAATTTGCGCAATCTTCAATCTCGCATTTCCAAGCAACAAGATTTCCAAGGGATCTTGCCGATTCGGTTTGCTTGGTTTCTCGATGCTTTCCCGGATTCCCACCAAAAAGGCTTCTGTATCAAAACCAGGAGAACCGGACCCAAAGCAGTAGATCTCACGTTCTGTTGAAAAACGAGTTTACAACAACCATTGGATCATTTGCAAAGACTGAGCCAAGAGTCTTGAGGGTGTACCTGTATCGTTTCAATTTTTATCATTATATCAATTTATTGTTTATATCCGACTACTACCACTAACGGTTGATGAGAGTGGTGACGATAACCTTTACCCAAACCGAGTGATATCGTCTTAACCGACTGCAGGACATGTCATGAGGCACGCTGGTCAAACGTGGCTGTGGAGAGAGGGATTCAATAGAGACATGGATGAAAGGATAATTGCCATGAAATAACATGGACACCGGGAGCGGGGTTTTGACATGTTTTCAGGTAATAACCCTATACATGTTGTATGGTTTCCATGTCAAAACAGTCAACACCCAACAATGATCACGACATGGATGAAAGGATTGTATAGGGTTATGTTTTGACTCACCAAAATAGAGGCTACAGTAGCGCGGGCAATCCTTCAACTTTTCTCCAGCAATCCATTTTCTACACGACTTGCAGGAAGTTGATGGATGCTGGTCAACAAGTTGTGACTTGTTGGGCACCATAATCTTGACTCGCTTATATCAAACGAAAGACCAATACGCCCGCCGCTGGCATATGTCCTGTGACTTCATTAGGGTGTCACGAAAACTGCTGAACAGCCTGAGGTTCTTCACGAACCGCGAACCGCCCAAGGACTTCAAGACCTACGGCATCCTCCGGCACCACCAACCGGACCTCGTACCTCCGCAGTTCGTTTCCCGAACCTGTGCCGTCGGCGGAAAGGACTCTGTGTGTGCCTGCGTCACGTAGACACTGTGCTTCTGGCCGAAGGTCCCACTCTCAACCTGTGTGGACCGACAAAATGACAACGACATTCGGGGCTGCAGTTTCAGTGGTCTGATACTCTCGAATTGTTGATTTCATGCAACTCAATGTCCCTTACATAGCGATTGGGAAGGATAGGGAAGGACCGGAACTGTCTGCCTATTTCTGCCGCATTGGCCGTCACAATCATCGTCCATTCAAGCATTCTGGCTTGGCTTCCCTGGATGGACAAGTAACTGGACAAGTATACACCAGCACCACCCAGGGGCCCAGGGGTGGTTTATAGACCTCCCACGACCAATATATCTTTCATGCAAAACAACCCCTGGGATGGCCCTGGCAGGCTTCTCAAATTTACCTCACTGTTATCCTACAGAAAGTGTAAGTCGATCAACATGAGAACCGATTTGGAGTGTGTCAGTCTGTCTCCCCAGAGCATGCATGTCAGGCAACATGGAAAAAAATACAACTTCCCAAAATGAGCTTCTGTTGAGCCCCTCAGTTCAAACATGTCGAAAAAAACGACACCAATTACAGTATATGAAGCAGGATCCGGACTTTCCAGTGCCATCTATACGACTGAACCCTGAGCCGACTGCCCCTTCTCCCACAGCACATCCGAAGTCCTGCCTCGATCTTGGGAATCGTCACCCTCAGTTGGTCGGGGCGGGCCGCTCGGATGCCCCCGCTACGACGGCCACGAGACACGCAAGCGGTAAGGAATTACATTGAATCCCAAACACCTTGGCGAACTTGGCCGCCTATTATTGGATGATATTGGATGCAACCTAATTATATAATGCAACTGAACATTTTTTGCAGATGAGTTACTGGTTGCCGAACCAATATTAGGATGTCGTTCTCCAAAGCAACCAAATCCGAGGACCTCCATGCCCTGGGCTCTGGAAAGGGCATCCAAACAAGACCCTGCGAGCCTCCGAATATATAAGTGCCCTGCACTGCGAGCACATTTTCGCGGCCTCCAAAAAACTGAACACGGTCCAACTTGGTGTTGGAAACCAAACACGAACAGACCGATTAAACATGATTGAAGTACACTCCTACTCACACGACATGGAAGTAGAAAGTTCACCCAATCTGTGGTCAATTCGCACCCCATGCGATCTTCCCGGTGGCCTGAAAATGGCCATGTCATGTCAACAATGATCGTTAGATGTCGTCGGACATATTCGGTGTCTTGCTGTCTTCCGTCTTTTTAGAACGTCCAGGCGAAAGCTGTCGGCGAAAGAAGAACATCACACCCCATCGCGCCATCGCTATGGAGGCCATCGCCATTAGGTTGGCCATCCATCGCTATGAAGAGGCCATGTTGGCCATCCATGGCTATTAGGTTGGCCAAGTCAAAGAAGAAAGTCCCCAACCTCCACGTGAGGTGCTCGTTCAGCCCGGTGGTGGCGCTCATTCAGCCCGGTGGCGTGATCGGCAGCTCGATTCCGATGGAGCTGGAGAGTGGCTCCCTGGCATAGATGGAGGGTGCGGCTGGGTGTGACTGCGAACCTCTGAGTGGGTTAGGGAGAAGGAGCAAGAACGCAGACTGCAAATCTGCCATGTCCGCTTGGCATGTCATGTGTTTTCTGCCACCCCAGCCATCTGATGCTGTTTCCCTCAAGTCCTGGTCTCAAAGAGTCACTATTTGAAGAATCGGCAGCTCGAGAGCCAAGCTGGTGTCCAGATTCCTTCAGATTCTTTCTGGTTGATCCAAGCAGATTCATCTGAGATGGAAGATGGAAGGCATCTGGTGTCCAAGACAATCCACGTTTTCCAAGTGGCTCAGACCAAAAAGGATCTGTCCCTCCATGCTTGACCATCCAGCTCTGCTTGGCGGTTTAAAGCTTAAATATGCTGAAGCATGATTGAATACTGGCCTCCAAAAGTCAGTATTGGGATGTATTGGGCAATTTTATCTCATTCCATTTGATAGGGACAGAATACACTCCCTGAATAACTTCCCATTGGTCAGGTGATGTCAGCATGGCCGGATCATCGGAGGACCCCGAAGATATATACCCGAAGAGCAAATGGTCGGTGGTGCCATCGACTACTGCCATCTACTGATGCTTTCAGGGAGTGATGCCATTGTTCAGTTTCTTCTCAACACATCCTGCGTGATCGCCCACCATCTCCTCAGCTGCCTGCCTTGAACTACGACCTCCGGTGTGAACGTGGAGGCGTGGTGGCGTGGAGGCGGGAACTTAGTGGAGCGACATGCTTGCTATCTTTTTGGGTGGTAAGTGTTCCATCACGGTCACGTGCATGACGTGCTACGTTCAACAGGACTCAACAAGCAATGACATGATATCACAAACATTATAATCTCATGTCAGGTCTATAGACATTGTAGGTGTTTGGTGTTCTTTTGGATTCGAGGTGTAGGCGTCATACACCCCAAAAGCTGGGAGAAAACTCTCTCTTAGGCGGGTCTGACTGACAAGGTATTTGACCTTTAAGAGATCTAAAGAGTGCGGGAGTCGAGGACCAGGAACTCCTGCAAGTCTCAGGCTGGGAGTCGAACCTTGGATTGCGAGCTGCTTCGCTCACGCTGAGCACTCACGTCCACACGATCGAGGTACAAACATGCGTCGTATACGATTGAAACTGCTGAAACTGGGCTCACCCCACCCCAATCACGGGCCCGATTCTCGGTTTCGCGTAGGTTTGAATTGGATTCCGATTGCGATTCATTCCATGGGAGTCTGCCCGAGCAATTTTTTGCGGGAATGGTCTAGTCGACCAATTCTGGTTCTTTCTGGCCTTGTTGGGACCGGAAACCTGATATTCACTGTATGGCGAGTGGATGCTGGGGAACAATTGATACCCAGCAAACTGAGCTGTTTCTATCTCTTTCCCAAAGAGCCTGCCATTTCCGTCTGTGGACCGAATAGCATTGTTCAGCTCTGCTTCTCGGATGACTGCGGGCCTCATGGATTCTTGAATGACTCACCCTTTCAGTTCCAACAATGTTTGGGGTGAACACTGCTGCAAGAGTCGGCCGACTCCGAACCCCCCCAAACCAAGGCCCAAAACAAGGAGTGGACCACCCATTGCGTTTCTATAATTAGTACGAAAGGGTCCCCCAACTCGGATCATCACGCAGCTGCTTCATCCCATCGCTCTGCGTTCACATCGCAGGTTTCACCCGCTGCTTCGCCCGCGAGAAAACGTGGTTCGTCGAGTCGAGTACCCGAAGGGCCATGACAGGCCATGACCCCTCCCGGCTGGAGAGGACTTCAGCCTGGAGGGGGCGCATTCTTAGTCTCAAGATCGATCGATCTATCGCATGGACACCCGTTTCAACGGTGGACACCCAAACACCCAGACGCTCCATGTATGCCATATATGCCTACATTGGGGTGGTTTGAGAGGTCAATGTAGGCATATATGGCATACATGGAGCGTCTGGGAAAGCTTCCACCGGAGCAAGCCGATCCACGGTCGATTCCGGACGCCTTTCATCCAGTCGCTCGCCCGGCGCATGCTGCGAGCCTCGGAGCCGCCGGCTCGCAGAAGCTGCAAGTCGATTGAAAAGGGACAGCGCAACAAAAAGAACAACACCTTCCTGGTTTTTCAAAGTGACCGACCTTGATAACCTGGTTGGTTCGGTCACAAACAGGCCTGTAACAGGTCACTTGGGGATTCCAAGAATGGTCACGTACTGAAGAAGTTGTTAACCAATGTGCGTTTGCATCCTTGTGTTGAATGATATGCACTTTTTGTCAGGAGAAAAAAACAAAAGAACGAGCCACTTTCTGGCTGTGGGGAGACTGGCACCATGATACCGACCCGTTGATCTACGGTCCTGGGGTCATGCTGGGCTAGGCCTTCTAGGGCTAGGGCGGTTGAACAACCCATCCCCACATGTGGCACCGAAATGGCAATTGTAGCAGTTTGGGAGGAGATGTCTCGAGCTAATCCCCATGTATAGCATCCTCTTGCCCACCCCAAGGGGTGCTATCTGGGGAGTCGATGTAGGTATATATATATATATTGGCAGTCCCATGGAGTAGCTGGGAATGGTGTTTCATCCTATTTTGAATCCCTTGACCTCGGTTCGGGGCTACCAGTCCCATCTACACCCAGGGGTCGAAGGAATTCGATCGGCATGAGTCCAAAAGTATCCGAATTGAGCTGGATGGTCGCGAAGTACATCTCAGATCGGTCGCGCAACACCCAGTCTGTTGGCATACGGTGTGTTTTCTTGCATAGAAACTGGCAGAAGCAAAGGAAAAGCATTATCCAAGCTAGCTCTAAGCAGCTTCTGTCTAGCAACGGATTCATGCTCTGCCGTTGTGCATGTTGATCAGTCTCTTGTAACTGCTGTGTTGAAGACGTTCGAAGCGTCATTTACGTCGTTCAAAGCTCAAACATCTCGCTCAGGCAAGCTAAAACGCTCATGAGTGATGGAGGCTAGAGACCTCCGGGGGATGGTCAGGGTCAGCTTCCTCTTTCCATTCTGAACCAACTGGGCCAAACCATAGATCTTGCCCTAAGAATGGAGGACCAGGTTTAGAGGGTCCAAACCCCTGCTATGCAGGGTCCAAACCCTCCATAGGAGGGTCCAATGATTCTTAGGGCATGAAAGATGTTGTCAAAACCTCATGCGATTCCTTCTGGCTAAAAGAGGAATCGCTCACCCAAGAAAATGCCCTTGACTGGTGACTCTGCTGGCTTGACCAAGACGTGGAAGAGAGGGCAATCTCTGGTGTCCTCTCTTTCAACATGCTGTGTCAAGTGCAAACCAAAAGCTCCAAGCCGAGTCTGGACCAGGTCACGACAAGAAATCGGCTAGCTGCCTAGCTGAGCCTGATTGGGCTTGCACCTGAAGCTTACTCCAAGCTTTTTGGGGTAGGCTTCGAGTGTGTAAGTACTTTCTGATGAGGTAGTTGAAGCCCTAAAGGGTCCTAGAAGAATTGGTGAGTCTATTCGGCTGTGGCTCCGTCTCTTTCACCCTTGCTACCAGTTCTGACTGTCCATGCATGCGGCTGAAGTCTAGAATGAAAAGCCAATTTGACCGAAATGCTCGCAGCAACACGCAACACTCCGACCAAGTCTAAGAGCGGCCGTGAGACTGGCTTCTTCGCTGGTCTCTTCGTTTGCCAAAGCACCAGACTGACGCCTCGACCACCGGAGATGGAACGCGCTGTACGCAGGTGGCCAGGCTAGGAAGGAGACGGAAAGACGGCGGTTCCAGTGGAGAGTCGGGCCACAACCCGGGTGGAAGACGAAGCTCTCCGTGGGTCACGGGTGTCGACACTGTCGCAGGAGGAGGTTTGGATCTAACTCCCTAAGAATCATTGGACCCTCCGAACTGGCCCTAGGGATCCAAGTACCTTCTCAGGTACGGTCACTGTTATCTAGGTGCCAGGAGGGTCCAGTCGTACCGAACCTGAGGTTCGGTACGACTGGATCCGTAGGGCCTTAGGTGGAGGGGTACTTGGACCCTGCAGAACGCAGGGGGTTTCGAGCCTTAAGACCTTCACATATGAGGTCTTCGGGCTGACTGGCGGTCCGGAACGCTTCGAACAACCACTCTTCGCGGGAACGGTTCGAATGGGGCCACAGTGTGCCACCGTTCTTCTCGCCGAACAATGACCTTTGCAAACAAGTACGCTCAGTGGGGTGGGCAAGAGTTTACGTACTCAATGGTTAAAGAAAAAAACATTGGATAATATCATATTAATATTAATATATAATATATGACCAGGATGACTGGGATCGCTAAAAAAACACCTTATCATGATCAACATCATCACCGGTTCTGAAATGTTCTGAACCCCAGTCAAGCCAAGCTGTTTGGGCGAGCACCAAAGCCTGCCTGCCAGTGCACCAGCGGCAGCACCCAGTACTACAGCAGGGATCGTCTTGTCCATGGCGCGGCGAACGCATGCGAACGCAGCCACGACTAAGGAAGCAATTCCTGGAGCTTGGTTAATTCATTGGAATTGTTTGCTTCTGATTCTGTTTATGCCACAGCCAAAGGAAACGACAACAAAAAGGTCCATGACTATAGATTCATGTGGTTTGTGCGCTTGCTTGACGTGGAGTGTCTTGCACAAGGTGGGATCCTTGTACTCTTGCGGTTTCTGCGGATGTGTGAACACTTGCATTCACCGGGAGAGAGCTTGGCCGCAACGAAACTGACGGATCACTGGTCCAGTCCAAAACGGTCTCGGAGTCTCCCAACCGTCCCGTGAACCGTCCCGTGGTCATCCTGGGAAAGGCTTGTCAGAGGCTGAAAGAGAGGTTTTTAACACTCAAAACAAAGCCTGATTGGGCTTGCACCTGAAGCTTACTCCAAGGATTTTGGGGTAGGAGACCCAAGGACCAAGGACACCCAAATACCTTAGCTAGTGGTGGCTGCGATACAACATGAATATAGAATTTAAATATATTATAAAATGATTGAATCTTAACGGGATACAGGTCCACCATTGTTCCTCTTTTTGTGACTGCACATGCTGTGCACATGCTGCCTTCACATTTTAGTGAAGGGAGCACGCGTGACACACGACTGTCCTTCAGATCTCCTTCGAGATCATGGACAAAGGGATTCTGGTCCTAACACAACCGTGCTGGAGGGGTCCTGGAGTCCTGGAGCTTGCAACTGGCTGCAGATTGTGTCTACAATTTTCCGACAATGACATACAAATCCCAATTATGTAGCACTTTCTGAGGTGACAGAATTCGGACATCCCGTGGACATCTAGGCAAGCTTAGGCATATTTATAGGTGATGCTCACCCTGCAAACTCCAAATGCTCCATCTGCCCCAGCCCAGCCATTTGGGCGCCGATGCTTCAGCTATTTCCGCTCCAGCGCTTTTTGCCGGATAATCTCTTCAGCCCCCTGGCACGGACGAAACCGCGGCAAAGCACCGGTTGTTCCAACGATGAGTCCGGCTGCGTAGGTTTTCTGCGTGAACGATGAGTTCTGCTGTGTAGGCAAACCATGGTGGGGTGGTTCGTGGGGTCCATGTAGGCAAATCTTCCAGATACGGGCTGTCAGGGGTATACCCCTGAAACAAGGTTCACGCGAGTCACATGTTGCTAAAGAGCCTTGGTGGTTTGTATGATGTTCTTTCTTGTGTCTGCCACCAGTTTTCGGAGAAGAGTTTCAAGGACATAAGGACATAAACATCGCAGAACCCGTGCAGCACAGGGAACCGGCGGATCTCGTAGTATCTCACAGATCCTTGCAGAAAGCGGTTTTTTTTTGAGCAGATCTTCGCGGCTTTGAAGTGACGACTTGGACGATGACCGATGACAGCTGACGTGGCCGCAATGCCCGAAACATTCCCCTCTCCACCACCCCAATCACATGGTCGGCCACGATGACCTCCACAAAACGATGACGACTTCGACCAAATGACAACTGCGAAACTGAAAGAGAGAAAACGAGTCTTCGTGAACTAATTCGAGGCCAACGTCTTCGACAACGTCAGGCACGTTATCAACGTGCCTCCTGAAACAATCATGGAAGCGGAAAACCACCGGTTTGTAGTACGTAGAAGTAGAGGAACACATTCTTCCAATTAAGAGGTCATATTCCACTTCCATTTTTGTTATTCCACTTCCATTTTTGTTGGAGGGAGGGAATCAGCAAATCTTCTTTTCAGCTCTTGATCATCCGCACGCAATATCCCTGGACTGGCTCTGTTGATTACACTTACGCCACCTGTGTGGGTTCATGAAATGAGCCTAAATTTCACTGGTCTTCTCTTGTGGCCTTCTAGCCAAAAAGAGCTCTAGCCTGTGCCCGTTTCACATCAAGAGCCGCCCCGCCGCAAGGACTCAAAAAGGCAGAAGTGCTCCATCCATGTTTTGAGATCTTGAAATCCGGACGAAGCAGGAGGTGCACAGGACAACATTGCCCCATCCCATGGGATAGAGAACCCAAAGGCCCAGAGGTGTGTTGGTGGCCTTGGTCACGTCAGAGGTGCACAGCCCATGTTTCGGAGGCTGGTAGGGGCCCCAGCTCACCTCAACGGGCCGGTCCACGCGTCACCGCGATCACCGGTGGTTTCGGGGCGAGCATGGCATTGCGAGCGAGCATGGCAGATGTCCGACCAAACCAAAGCCATGTATGAACATTGGATCATGGGGAGAGATATTGGGGAGAGACCCATGCTCCACTGCGGTCCACGCGGAACGGCCTTTCAAATTCCTGGGATCCTTCTTTTGTGGGGGGAAGATCCAGGGCCGGTGAGAACCACTTCATCACGATATATCAGATCGATCTCGTATCCAGGGGCCTATCTTCACTATAGTGCCAAATTGATCGTTCTATTTTGCTTTTAACGTGATGTGTTGACACATAGCTCTGGCACATAGATTCAGAAGCATGTAACAGATAGGAAGGCTTTCGCGATGCAAATGGCCTCCGATCTGTGGGCAAAGGCCACCTTCTTCATGAACCGGACCCAAACACTCCATGTATGGAATATATAACCCTATATACGTTACGTTACATTGGGGTTGTTCGGGCGTCACCGTATAGGCGCATATTCCATACATGCAATGTCTGGGAGTCTGGGAAATAGATGCAACGTGCAGGATCCCACGGATCGATTTAGACGTTGAAGGCATTATAGGCATCCTATGGCCAACCGACGTGCCCCCAATTGCTTCGCTGTTAAGACTCCGCTCCACACAGCACGTGCTGCCCACGTGCGAAACCCACCCACCCACGTCCACGTCGAGAGAGCGCGCGTCCGTCCGAACCAAGAGACAAAGGACTCCTCGTAGAGACCTGACATGGCTGGTGTTCTGATTTCAGAGGCTCGGCGAAGAAGGAGAGGCAGCACCCTTCGTTTCAGAGGATGTACTTGGATGGTGGTTTCAACAGAATCAACACATTGTATAAAGATTTCTGAAGGAACCTGTGGTTTACGATCCGCTGGATCAAGCACTGATAGTCCCACTTCCCATCGAGTCATTTGGAACATTACATGTCATGACGAAACTAACACATTGACCTTGAGGCATTGGGGGATGTTGGGTGCCGCTGCAAATGACACCTACCTTGCGGGGTAGGCTGATGCTGCACATCTGAAAGTCGTTACGCAAAATGCATTGCACATTCGTACATCATGCTTATTATACAGAATATTCGTCCTCGGCCTTCAGTGAGGACCTGACCGCAAGAACTCAGTCCGGGACCAATGCAAACATCTACCTTGTTGGAAGCTCTTCCAATACGCACAAGCAGTTTCTGAAAGCATGCAATGCACACAAGATCGCTTTCAAAGTCGCACAAGTTCATCAAGTCCAGCTTCATACACTTCAACGAATGAATCATTCCCACGCGGAGGATGCCGCGCCGCCATGCCTGTGTTTCTGCCGGGACGTCCACCACCCACACCTCAAAAAGAGATTCGCGTCAAAGCGCAAGATTTTAACCCCAAAACAGTAGGTAAAAAGAACACTGGAATGCCTTAACAGCTTCACGCAAAAACCTTCGTGGACGGGCCACCGAACAGGGACTAATTATCCGGACGCCCACTACTTAGGGATCTCCGGACACCCAAACAGGATGGTCCAATGGTCCAGGGTATATGAGGCTCAGGGAATATGCCATGTTGATTGTTTTCAGCTAGAACATGTTAGAACAACGAATGGGATCACAGTCTAAGTATTTCTAAGTGCTAGGCCATTACTATACCCCAACACGACCTATCTTGGACGCTTCGCCGGAGTGACTCCGGATCAGTTGAGGTGGTAAACCTCCCGGGTCAATGGGGTGGTATATATCATACCAGGACCCTCCAAGGGGTGTCATTTATAGCCCCTTAGCTGTTAAGGGGTGTCCATTAAGCATTTTTGGGGGGTCCTGGTATATTCCAGTCCCAACGGCAAGGATGGTCTGTATCTATACAGAGTCTCCAAAGGATCTCTCCTGCCACTCAAAACAGAACACTCGAGCGTGAGGTGTAGGAATCTCCGAGTGCAAACCAACAAACCCAACCCAGCACCACACCCCTGACGATGTATTTCCATCCAAAGACACTAATTAATTATAACAACCCCCCTGTACCCGTGGTGGACCTTGATCCCATCGGACGAGTCGCTTCACACCTTTTTTCCCCTTTTCGCGATGCAACTCGTCCGACTCGTCCGACCGATGACGGGTCCGGGTCCGACGAAGCGAACCGCCGCGCCTCCCACACAACAGGATTGGAACTGCTTGCTGCTGGTCCAAGGCTGTCGCGCCGCCTTAAGTTGAAGAGATTGATGAGATGAACTCTGAAATTTCTGGAGGCCGCAAATGGCTTGGAACAACAGAAGATGCAATTCAGTGTAATTCATCTGTGAGCAATTTCTCCCTCCCCCAAATCTCTTGACATTCTCACGACCTCCGATTCGGCTAATGGCGGAGGCCAAACCTGAAGATGCTAACAGGATGACCTCACCGAACCTGCGCCAAATCGGATGACCGAATGGGACGTCTTGCCCGGTGGTCGATCCGTTCGATGCAAAGCCAAGGCCTTCACATGCCCCAAGCTATGTCGACCGATCTCGGCATGTCATGTGGATTGAAAAACCACACACTCCCCAAACACGTGTGCACTGTTGAATCATGCACTGCTTTTTCAACAGTTCACGTGTGCTCAGTCGGAAAGAACAGAAAACGTGTTGTAGCAGCGGCATCGGAGATCATTGGAGTGTGTCGAATCTCTGAGGATGTTTTCAGGTACAGGAAGCTCCAATTGAGGTCCCCTAAACCCTACTAGTAGGATCTAGTTTATAGTTGCATTTGTTGTCTTTGACTGCGAGGGTTACAAAGCGTATGTAATCCCAACATGTTCACATCAACGTCTTGATGTGGGTGCCACTGTTATGAACATCATGCGCATGATGTGCTATTGACACACACTAGATGTTAAAACTATTGCAACTATTGAGTCAGGAATTACACATAAAGTCGATATATCATGATATATCTCGCTGGTCTTGCAGTGCTCACTTTCCTCCCACGGTCACCGGACAAAACGACGACCGCGTCGCGCCACCGATGTCCGATGCCCACCGGTCCCGCCCTCGGCCGAGCGGCGATCTGAGACTCGGAGCTGCTCTTCCGCAAGGAATGCATGGCCCAGTGGTTCTCCTTGGTGGAGCCGAACGGAGCCCATGGAGCCCGTGGAGCAGAGGAGGAGCGAGTTTCGGGGCTGAATGCAAGAGAATGATGCTTTCAGAAGCTATGCTATTTGCCATCATGTGCCACTAGAATTCAAACTCAATTCAATGTCTCACCTAAAGCAAACACCTTGAATGGGGAGGCAACTGAAAAGCAAAACCTTCAAGCTGTTGGGCTGTTGCATTGATTTTTGCGATGGGTCAGTCGATCATATAATTCCATCTCAGGAATTGGCCTTCGGATAGGGGCTGCACATTGCCACGGTCACTAGTTCAATGTTATATAACTTCCGAGAAGAAAAAACACCAGAAGCCGTGCTTGACCCCGAACCTGTTTAAACAAACTCTTGTTCATGGATCGGCATCCTCAGGTGCCCATAGTTTATCGTGTTCCTTTCTTATCTCCTTGCCACTCAGCGGCGATGTACCAATTGTCCGAGCGATAGTTGGTCACCGGCCGCGCCCACGCGTGGCTCTTCGTCCGAAAGTCGCGTTGCTGCTCCTGGGCGCAGAAAAAACACCG
>CAXIVM010000440.1:0-17362 GCA_964035705.1 Porites rus | reverse complement strand
AACTACGTACCTGCATTTGCACTTTGAGAGCCTAAGTATTGCAAAAGCTGTCCAATACGTTGTTTCTGCATTCCGTCTTGCTGCAGTACAGGGCTAGCGCATCGGCGACTGACCTTGGAACTTTCGTGAGCTTGGGGCATGAACTTGAACTTGTTTTTGGAGTCTTTGGAGGTTTCTTGGAATTACCGTTTTTCCACTTACCTGGCCTCTTAGGTTTTTTACTTAGGCTGGCGTGGCAAACCGCAACCAAATCAGTACGCATTCTATAAGTGTGCGTGTGGGGAGAGAGAGAGAGAGAGAGTCAAATCGCCAACACATCCAGCCTGGTCTTCTCGGCAGATGGTGCCAACACGGCAAAGCGCTCGGCTGCAGTTTGTGCGTGGCCTTACAGTCGCACGTGGCCCTGGGTTGTTTCCAGACCCAAAATGATTCTTCGATGAAATTCCCTTTATTTGGAAATAAGGGAAGCTCCTGGAAAAGCAAACACCTAGCTTGATGGGTTCTATATCCATCGAAAGGAACCACCATCAACTTGATGCGCTGGTTCTGGTGCTGGCCAATACAAATCAAAATCATGTCAATGTTTGTGTGATCATGTGGTTTGGAATTGGTCGATGCGAGGGGTCGATCACATCATGGTCACATCAGATTAGCCGTTGACTCTGGCAGAAGCATATGTCAAGCCACCTGCATCATCCTGCGTAATTCGCATGCGGAGTTGCATTGTCAAAGGTTTGAACTCTTCATTTTTCCGGAGATCGAAAAACAAATAAAAAGGATCGGTCAAACAAATGCCCACTCTTCAGGTCTCGGTCGACGCCGAGACCTGAAGTTACTGCTTTTTACCCTGGGACCTTTCGAGCGCCTACCACAAAGCAAGCTAACACTGACAGTTTCATGCGACCAAAGCATGCGAACCCCAATGGACTTCAGCAATCTTCAGCAGGTGTTCAGAAATCGATACCATTTCAATGGGCGGTGGTACCCTTTTGATCCCTTTTGAGGAACGAAACTGGGTTGAAGCCACTTGAAATTCTCCCCTGGCGTACAGTGTAAGATCCATTAAAGCCCTGTGTGGCTTGCTCTGGTGTGGCAAGGTGCTTTTAGGCTTTGACTCCCAAGTCGTTTCCCTGGAAAAGAAAGGTAAACCAAACTCGCCACCTGTTGGTTTTGACTTCAGACACCAATCCCCCCAAAGAGGTTGGACAGATTATCCACTGACTGGGGGCTCTGTCATACACAGCTGAGCCAGCTGTAATTCTCGGAGAGCTGTGGAACAGCGTGGAACACTGAAGTGCCGGCTCTGCTGGTCAAGTCCATCTTGCCACAAACGCACACGGTGCCACAAACGGTCTTCAGGTGGCCCCGGCCATTCGCGACCTTGCCATTGGCCTCGAAACCCGAACGGAGGACAAAGGAGCTAAAACGAGCAAATCTGCAGAAACGCGAAGTACCAAGTCATACCCAACGAATCGGCCAGAAATCCTAACTCTGAGCTCGGAGAAAGACTCCTTTTCCGTCTCGAACCGCGCGGAGAAGTTCGTTGTTCTCGTTTCGGCCACCGTGTCGATTGCTGCCTCCGACTTGGTGTCTTTGCCCCAGGTCGAAGCCTCCAACTTTTGCAGAGCTATGACGAGCACAGTTTCACAGCACAAACGCTTTCGTTGACTGCATACCGTTTTGTCAGGAAATCCAAGTGGGACCGCACATTAGTTACAGGTGAGACAAGAACCGGAATGATCTGACTCTGATGTGTTTTCATGTGTTTTATTCATCTGGCCTTCCAATTCTCCCGGTCTGTGTTCCAGTCATCCCAGCCTCCCACATCGTCGGAGACCAATGACCGCAATGAAAGTCTTGGAAATCGTTTGTGGGTCTGCTAACCAAGCAAGTTATATATGAACACTATAATATATATATATAGGAATTTGCATGGAGTCCTTACTGGTGAGAAGGCCACTAAGAGAAAGGGCCGGGCCATGCCATGCCCTACAACTGTCGACGGAAGACTTACAATTCAGCATGAGAAGTTCAAGCTCGGCTAAGCAAAAACGAAACCCAGTGCAGTCCTTCATGGCCATATCTACCTGGGTGTCGGTGGCCATCGTGCCGAAAAAGTAGTTTCAAGAATGATCGAGAAATCCCGGACAGGGGCTTTCGTGAACAAAGGTTGAAGCAGAGTTTAAAAATAAAAAACAAAAAACTGACTAAAGCCCTACATCGTATCACTTGCTTGCGTTTTTGGCTTACACTTTGCTTACGCGACCTTAAGAAAGAATCCTATCCCAAACCCTTACACCAACCTTACGATACCATAGACTCATGTTATCTAACTTCTTTGGAAGCTCGGTATGCAGCTGTTCTCGCAGCTATCCTTTCAAGCCCTACAATACTCACACAAGTGGCTGGTCTTAAACTTCCCGCCGATGTGTGTGTGTGTGTGTGCCTGTGCTCACCAGATTTGAGCAGTTGAAGTTGCAACCCTTCAAGTGCTAACATAGTCAAGAGATGTCAAGAGCAGCTTCCCAAACCAACTGGGAACCATATTCCACCCGCCGCCCCTCTCCACGTCCCCCTCTTTGCGCGGTCCAGGTTGCGGCCGTCTTCCCGGCTGCGCCACGGCATGAGACGGGGAACGTGGGACAGACGGGTCTCCAGAGCTGTGTGATGTTGGTTTCGCAGGTCACTGCGAGGGCTCGGACGTGGTCGGAGGAGCTTGGCGTCAGTCAAACGTCTTGTAACAACGGAACCCATGTGTCTTAGGAGCCCCGTTCGTAGTGTCGCGATGCCAGCCCCGTGTAGCTAGCGTCCTTGAGGTGGAAGGAAAAGGAGACCCCAAATGCGAACGAAGACTTGGGGAGTCTTCATATGTCTTCATGAATGTGTTTTTCGAGGCGTTTTGCTGTTCCCCGGGGCAGCTGTGAGCAACCCTTGGAACTACTCTCATTCAATAAAACATGAAGAAGGTGGAAGATGAGCCCTTGGAAAACCCTGTTCCTTTGCACAACGGATCCCCTTGCATCACAAAATGATGATCAAGATCTGGAGAAAGCAGGAACAGGTTAAAACAAAACCAACAGCAATCGTGGCTTTGGAGATCTCGGGTGTGGGCCTGAAATGGAAGCTGAAAGAGCTCTTTACCCATAAAGAGACTCCTGTCCTATACTTGTCTGGCCATCATCTCATGTCTGTATCATAGCTCGCCGAGCTAGAAGCCAAAGCTAAGCGGTCGGCCAGCTATGGAAAGAAAGGCCAAACCATAGCCGACCATGAAAAAGCGATCGACGATGCCAAAATGAAAAGGATTGAAGAAGTATCTAAGCCACAATTTGTTTGCACTCTGCACCTCTTTGGCAGAAGAACATGTCCACAGCGACAGGCCCGAGCGACAGGCAAGCCAACAAAGCCACACACGGCGCTGTCAGTGGCTCTTTTCAGTGGCTCAGCCAACCGTCGATATGGTGAAACCCTTCGACTCGGGCCATCACAGGATTTAGACGCTTTGGGGGGGCCCTTCCCTTTACCATATTCTTTGGGGGGCCCTAGTGCAAGACACATCCACGTTCACTCCAACCTTCCTCTTCCACGTCATGTGGCGATCAATGAAGACAATACCACGCATATGTTGATGGCCCCAGCACCTAGACCAGAGGCACTCACATGCTCAAGCGGATTCGAGAATGGACAATGCCTCCTGCAAGCCTGCGAATCGCTGCGGCGAATCGGTGCTTGGCAGGTCCGGAATCAAACAATCCCACCTTTGGCATCCTTTGGCCACCTCGCCTATCGGACGCCTGCGGAAACCGGACTATAGGACTCCTAACGTGCTCCGTGCCCCCACACTCCGTGGCCCCCGTGCGACGAATCGCTCGTCGCACCGCACGCTCCGTGAAGGCTAACCCTCAATGCATCGGGCAGTCGGGCCATGTTATGAGGGAAATCGAAGCACGGAACAGCGAGCATCTCTTTGGTTTTTAATGGAGGAATTGCTTTTGACGCTTTAGTTGGACTCTTTCTTTAGCAAGTGGGCAGACACCTGCATCGGACAAGGCACAGGCACCTTCCATTTCCTTCTGGCGCTTCGCCATCCGCTCCTCTTTGGTTTCGACCTCACAACGCGTCGCGTGATTTGCTTTGCTGCATCATGGTAATGAGATGTAATGAGTCGGTTTGAGTGAACACTTGCTCTTGAAAAGACTATGTCAGCCCCTACATGATCTTGGTCTTGTGGGAATAAGTATATTATGGGAATATGAGTAGAATTGACCAGAATTGCAAGTGCATCCTTGCTGCACGTGGGATTGTAGAGCTAGCTTCTGATCAAAACTTCTCTTGCCACTCATGAGTGAACAACCCAGTCGTGTGTGTGTGTGTGACCCGTGACTCAAACATCTTAAAACCATGACCACCACCGACCGCGGAGCTGTGGTCACACGTGGCCCGTCGGGCCGGTGGCGAGCTCATGACTCCATGACTCCATGTGGAGTGACATAGCTGGAGGATCGCTGGGTCCGCCATCCAACCCCAAGGTTCGCCGGGCGAAGCACCAAAGCCAACCCACCCAAAAGGAAGAGGGGGTCGGCCAGCTTCGCGGGGGCGAAGGTGTTCAGTGAAGGAGGGGGCCTCTTTCAAGTGGGGCGACCTGCAGCCCTATGGGTTCCAAGTTCAGGCAATGCACCTTGGCAGTGCACTCCTCCTTGAGCTTGGCCAAGTACCTGAAACAGTCGTCCAACCGCTTGACTCTAAGAGCCCATGGGCCTTGGCCATATATGGCCTCTGATTGAGCAAAACGCCGAAATTGTAGGTACATCTAAACTCCAACTGAAAAAGCCTACAAAGCACATCGAAGCACTCAGAGCATTTCTTTCCGAGCTCATTGAGGTGTGCATCTGGCAAGTTCTGGCCACAGCTGTCCCGGCGACCGTCTATCACAGCTCACTCAGTGACAGCTTCGAGCTGCTGCTGAGCAGAGGCTGTATCGGACCTCCGGGTCTGCGCTTTTGGGGGTGTCAGACTGCTGCAGACGGATGTTTTGGTCAAAGGTTGTGAGATG
The DNA here is from genome assembly GCA_964035705.1 of Porites rus. Classification (NCBI taxonomy): domain Eukaryota; kingdom Metazoa; phylum Cnidaria; class Anthozoa; order Scleractinia; family Poritidae; genus Porites; species Porites rus. The sequence continues at coordinate 12,309 of CAXIVM010000440.1, read as the reverse complement.
CTTGAAAGATTTCGCCTAGAATGGAGATGAATGGAGCCTAGAAGCATAGCCTGCATGAAGCATTGGCCAATGAATGACATGGGCAGGACATGCTGGCACGCGGCCTCAACTCAGTAGCGCTGCGCTCCAGATTTGTGGCCTGGCATCACAAGACCAGCCACGTGATGCGAGTCAAGTGTCTGAAATGTGTGAAGTTCAACTTGTGAGTTCAACTACCAAACGAAAGTCAAGTTCAGCTTCCTACCTCGAATCGAGGATTCCTCAGCTTGGAGAACCAGCAATAAGCCAAGCCCATCTGGAAGATCTCTCGGTCTGTGGTTTATGTGATTTTGCCAGTGTCCGTCCCGGAATCCCGAGGCCCTTTTCAGCCTCTGTGGTCTTGTGCTTTACATCGGCTTCCTTCTGAGCTTTCACCACCTGGACGGTCGCGACGACTCGACGACAGTTGAGCTTCCGGTCGCAAATCTGGTACGAAAGAGATTGCCAGCTGCGTCTGCGGCTGTAAGTCGAAGCATGCTCTCCATTGTGCCCCAGTTCTAAATGAATAGTTGTATAGAGATCATAAACACTCATAAGCAAACAAGTTGGTTCCAGTGTGATAGTGTCTTCAAACAAGTTTGCTCTCTGAGAGCTGTAAATATTAGTTTTGTTCTAGGGAAGCGATTCTAGAATCTTAGGTTTCTGCCTCAGCGTAAGCTTGTGAATGCCGAAGCAAGAAAAACCGGACCATGACTGTGTATATAAGTACCTGGTACTTGGTCGACACATTCACCGTTCCTCAAAATGCAGGGCCTTGCTTTCCTGCATCAGCTGTTCGAAGTTGTCTTGGGCATTTCTGTCCTGAAAGCGATTGAAACGCTGGAAATCCTTGCCAACTCCTCAAGAATTATGTATTTGTCTGTCCATGTCCTTGATTACTCCAAAAGCGTGAAGGCCCAAGTCCTGAGACTGCAAATCGGCCATGTTCCGGGCAAAGTCTGACTCCACCACCTGTCGGTCCCAAAAAAGCAAGCTGGCAATGAACATCTTCAATCAACTCTCCCATGCGCTCAGAACCGTGTCTCTCTATGCCATCTCCCGGGATTCTGTGGCAGATGCCGCCCAACAAAGCCCAACACTGCCTGGTCTTCCCTTCTCCGCCCTCTTCCTTAAGAACTCGCCCCGTGCTTAGCAGGTCATTCCTTTGGCCACCAGCACGGAGTTTCCGGCCTCCAGAAGGCTGATGACGCCGGCCTTGGCTCCGTGGCGGGCGGGTCTCAGAGGAGTCGTGAAACGTGAGCTCGTGTGTGTGTGTGTCCAGCCCTGTTCCGAAGGGTTCCTTCTCTCGCGTTTCCAGCAGGGGGCAGCAGGGAATCCACAGTTCTGCTGCCAACGAAGACAGCTGTGGACATTCCATCAAGCAGATTGGGACGCCAATCTGGGTACCTGCTGAAAAACTTTTGAGCAAGCTGTTCCAATCCGTCTTATTTGATTCATGGTGGTTACATGTCTTCATCCCATAAACCTTTCCTTTGTCGCCGTCAGCTGCCGCACGTTCGTGAACTGCAGATGTGCACAAGCCATTTTTTGAAACATCTTCATGCGCTCCGACCATTTCACCTTTCGGTTCCATCACCATTTTTCCTGGAAATTGAGTTAACTGAAAACCAATGTCGAAGTGTGAGCCGCTCAGCCGTCCCACGTGGGTGCTGGGTGTGATCCTCCGCAAGGAGGCGCCGTACTCATTCCGGAATTCATTTCACTGGCTCGTCGTTTCCTTCTTTGACTTTCCTCACTGCCACTCTTCCACCCTGAATTCACTGATCATACAGCCGTCGGGCTTAAAAACGAATTTGATAGCCGCCGGGCTTAAAAACGGCTTTTCCCCCCACTTGAGGCAGGTCTCCCGACCCCCCCCCCACTGTGTTCTACTCCCTACCTAATTAGGGTAACATAGGGAAATGGTACTCGACACACTTGTGTGTCGGTGCCTTTCCCTCTGTTCTCCCTTTTCTAGTCTACTCTACCCGGGCGGTGTAAGACAAAAGCCCCGCTCCCTAACTAGTGCACCTAATTCACTTCGTCTAAGTATTCAGTAATTCTAGAGTGCTAAGTATTCAAACACACACATGGACATACACCCCCTCCCTGCCCCCCCCTTTTCCTTCTTGCGCTTTTCGTCGTTTGTTGGGCTTTCTCTCAAGCTTTTTAGGTGGCTCTTGAGGCTCGTTTCCCTACCCCAGTCAAGGGCTAAGTATTCATTTTTCATTTTTCTACACCTATCTTTCTCTCTTGCCCTCTTAGCGCTGCTCTTTCTGTCTTTCTTTCTTTCGTTTCTAAGGCTTTTTAGGTATCTATTCAGGCTTCTCGCGCGAGCGCCGCGAAGCGGCGCCGTGTGTGTGTGTGTCCAGCCCTGTTCCGAAGGGTTCCTTCTCTCGCGTTTCCAGCAGGGGGCAGCAGGGAATCCACAGTTCTGCTGCCAACGAAGACAGCTGTGGACATTCCATCAAGCAGATTGGGACGCCAATCTGGGTACCTGCTGAAAAACTTTTGAGCAAGCTGTTCCAATCCGTCTTATTTGATTCATGGTGGTTACATGTCTTCATCCCATAAACCTTTCCTTTGTCGCCGTCAGCTGCCGCGCGTTCGTGAACTGCAGATGTGCACAAGCCATTTTTTGAAACATCTTCATGCGCTCCGACCATTTCACCTTTCGGTTCCATCACCATTTTTCCTGGAAATTGAGTTAACTGAAAACCAATGTCGAAGTGTGAGCCGCTCAGCCGTCCCACGTGGGTGCTGGGTGTGATCCTCCGCAAGGAGGCGCCGTACTCATTCCGGAATTCATTTCACTGGCTCGTCGTTTCCTTCTTTGACTTTCCTCACTGCCACTCTTCCACCCTGAATTCACTGATCATACAGCCGTCGGGCTTAAAAACGAATTTGATAGCCGCCGGGCTTAAAGACGGCTTTTCCCCCCACTTGAGGCAGGTCTCCCGACCCCCCCCCACTGTGTTCTACTCCCTACCTAATTAGGGTAACATAGGGAAATGGTACTCGACACACTTGTGTGTCGGTGCCTTTCCCTCTGTTCTCCCTTTTCTAGTCTACTCTACCCGGGCGGTGTAAGACAAAAGCCCCGCTCCCCAACTAGTGCACCTAATTCACTTCGTCTAAGTATTCAGTAATTCTAGAGTGCTAAGTATTCAAACACACACATGGACATACACCCCCTCCCTGCCCCCCCCTTTTCCTTCTTGCGCTTTTCGTCGTTTGTTGGGCTTTCTCTCAGGCTTTTTAGGTGGCTCTTGAGGCTCGTTTCCCTACCCCAGTCAAGGGCTAAGTATTCATTTTTCATTTTTCTACACCTATCTTTCTCTCTTGCCCTCTTAGCGCTGCTCTTTCTGTCTTTCTTTCTTTCGTTTCTAAGGCTTTTTAGGTATCTATTCAGGCTTCTCACGCGAGCGCCGCGAAGCGGCACCGTGTGTGTGTCCAGCCCTGTTCCGAAGGGTTCCTTCTCTCGCGTTTCCAGCAGGGGGCAACAGGGAATCCACAGTTCTGCTGCCAACGAAGACAGCTGTGGACATTCCATCAAGCCGATTGGGACGCCAATCTGGGTACCTGCTGAAAAACTTTTGAGCAAGCTGTTCCAATCCGTCTTATTTGATTCATGGTGGTTACATGTCTTCATCCCATAAACCTTTCCTTTGTCGCCGACAGCTGCCGCGCGTTCGTGAACTGCAGATGTGCACAAGCCATTTTTTGAAACATCTTCATGCGCTCCGACCATTTCACCTTTCGGTTCCATCACCATTTTTCCTGGAAATTGAGTTAACTGAAAACCAACGTCGAAGTGTGAGCCGCTCAGCCGTCCCACGTGGGTGCTGGGTGTGATCCTCCGCAAGGAGGCGCCGTACTTATTCCGGAATTCATTTCACTGGCTCGTCGTTTCCTTCTTTGACTTTCCTCACTGCCACTCTTCCACCCTGAACTCACTAATCATACAGCCGTCGGGCTTAAAAACGAATTTGATAGCCGCCGGGCTTAAAAACGGCTTTTCCCCCCACTTGAGGCGGGTCTCCCGACCCCCCCCACTGTGTTCTACTCCCTACCTAATTAGGGTAACATAGGGAAATGGTACTCGACACACTTGTGTGTCGGTGCCTTTCCCTCTGTTCTCCCTTTTCTAGTCTACTCTACCCGGGCGGTGTAAGACAAAAGCCCCGCTCCCTAACTAGTGCACCTAATTCACTTCGTCTAAGTATTCAGTAATTCTAGAGTGCTAAGTATTCAAACACACACATGGACATACACCCCCTCCCTGCCCCCCCCCTTTTCCTTCTTGCGCTTTTCGTCGTTTGTTGGGCTTTCTCTCAGGCTTTTTAGGTGGCTTGAGGCTCGTTTCCCTACCCCAGTCAAGGGCTAAGTATTCATTTTTCATTTTTCTACACCTATCTTTCTCTCTTGCCCTCTTAGCGCTGCTCTTTCTGTCTTTCTTTCTTTCGTTTCTAAGGCTTTTTAGGTATCTATTCAGGCTTCTCGCGCGAGCGCCGCGAAGCGGCACCGTGTGTGTGTGTGTGTGTCCAGCCCTGTTCCGAAGGGTTCCTTCTCTCGCGTTTCCAGCAGGGGGCAGCAGGGAATCCACAGTTCTGCTGCCAACGAAGACAGCTGTGGACATTCCATCAAGCAGATTGGGACGCCAATCTGGGTACCTGCTGAAAAACTTTTGAGCAAGATGTTCCAATCCGTCTTATTTGATTCGTGGTGGTTACATGTCTTCATCCCATAAACCTTTCCTTTGTCGCCGACAGCTGCCGCGCGTTCGTGAACTGCAGATGTGCACAAACCATTTTTTGAAACATCTTCAAGTGCTCCGACCATTTCACCTTTCGGTTCCATCACCATTTTTCCTGGAAATTGAGTTAACTGAAAACCAATGTCGAAGTGCCAACGCCTGCTTCTAAGGCTTTCACACATTGCAAGTTAATTCAAAATCACTGAAACTCTTTTAAAGGCAGAGGGCACAGCGGCCGTTCACCTAGCCGTGCTAACAAAGATACGGTGTTCGGCTGGAAGAGATACTGGGCACAATATCTTGTACCTGCAAAAAGTTTTCGTACAAGCATTTCATTTCTCCCGCTTCACCCATGTTAAAGCATACAGTTGAAGCGGGCTTTTCCAGCTTTCTGTTTGCAAGTCAAGGTCTAGTTCCTGCAGCGGGTAATGCAATCACTAGAGTGGGCCACCTTCACTGATTCAGCTCTTGCGAGCATCAATCTAAGTGTGTGCCGCCACAGAGTCCCACTGAGGGCTGTGGTGTGATCCCCATCGAGGGGCGCAGCATGTGCACAGACCCATCTATTTGGAGGATTCTCACTGACTTTCTTTCGTCCCTCTCACGTGAACTTCATTCTGATTACCGCTGGCTCGTTTCGTTCTGCTTGAGATTGCTGATCGAACGCCGCAGGGCCCGCTGAGATCGAATGCCGCAGGGCCCACTGAAGAATCCTCCACGCCGCTAAGTATTCACATGTCATGAAGAAAAAAGAAAGAAAAAAAGGTGCGTGCCATGCAGCTAAGTAATCTCTTTTGGTTCTTTTTCTCTCCTGCTGTTGCTTTTCGTTTTCTAGGTCTTTGTTTCGTTTGCGAGGGGCTTTTTAGGTTTCAGGTAAACTTTAAGTCAAGTGCCAAGTATTCACTTGTACGTTTCACCCTGAGTAATTCACGCACGGTCTTGCTTTCCTTCTTTCCGGTGTTCTTTCCTCTTCTTCAGGTCTTCGTTCGTTGCTAGAGGCTTTTTAGGTCTCAGGTAAACTTTTAGTCAAGGGTGCGCCGATTTCGGCTTTCTGACCAAGTGCCTTTGGGCCTGAGCCAGCCACCCCACCCCTGCGCGAATTCTTATTCCCCCCCCTTCCCCCCTCTAATTAGCTATAGGGTAACAGAAGGAAATCGCACTCAACACACTTGTGTGTTGGTGCCTTTCCTTCTCTTTCTCCTGTCCTAGTCTTTCCTACCCGGGCGGTCTAAGACTAAAGCCCCGCTCGCTAACTGTTGCACTTAATTCACGCGGCTAAGTATTCAGTAAGTAGAAGGTTTCGTAACTAGTGGGCCTCGCAACTACCCCTATCTTTCTTTCTTGCCCTCTTCGTTTTCTCTTTCTGTCTTTTCCTTTCCTTTCTCTCTAAGGCTTGTTAGGTGGCTACTAAACCTCTTGAGCGCTGGTATCGGCATGGTGTGTGTGTGTAACCCTTGGAATCATAGGGAACCTTAAGGTTTGGAACAGGGGGCGTGACGGTCGATTTCCTAGTCACGCCAATGAAGCTATGGAAATCCACTGGATGGAAGTTTGGACGCAAACTTCCGTACCTGTTCCCCTATTTAGGAAAACAGGAGGAAATGGTACTCGACACACTTGTGTGTCGGTGCCTTTCCTTCTGTTTTCCTCTAAGGCTACCCTATAGGTTGTAGGTAGGCCTCCAAACTTTGTAGGGGGTTCTTTAACTTGAACTTTGGCCTCCACCCACTAGAATGGACCCCCAACTTTTGCTGTTTTGCTGTTTTGGTGTCTTGTTTGTCTTGTGCTTCTTGTTACCTACTAGCGATGGCCCCCAACCTGCCTTCGACGGCCTCTAACCTAAGAGCGAAGACCTCCAACTTTGACCGCTTTGCTGTCTTGTGGTTTCAGGTCTCCAACCTACTAGCGATGGCCCCTCAACCTGCCTTCGACGGCCTCCAACCTGCCGCCTGACTTGCCCTCGGTCTTTGATCCTTCCTCAACTTACAGACTTGACTCAGCAGTACCTGAACAAGGACTTCACTACGGTTCAACTCCTACCCCTTCTTCACCAACTTTGCCATCGTTTCCATCTTTCACGACGAGAACTTCATTCCCAACTTCGGTTTCTCAGTTTCTTTTGATGCCGCACTTGAGACCAATCCTCGCGGAAAATACCCCTTGTGTCCTCACTCACTTTCTTTCAACATGCATACATTTTGGTTTTGACTTTGAGATCTCCACCCTCTTGCCACACAATCCTTTCCTTTCATTACCGTCTCAATTTTAGCCTCTCGGCTCAAAGTTTGTCTTCGCTTTTACTCCCACACCTACTCGATCTTCCACTGGGACTATGTCACAGCCGAATACTTCCGATCTTGTCTCTACTATCGCGACACAACGCTCCTTCACCTCCCTGACTAGACAGTATGGAGATTCAACCAGAAGACGTTCGTGTTCCTTCTGACGACTCCTCTCCGACTCAAGCACCTCCTGACGACCCAGAGATGTTGGATCCTACTGTTCTTTTGGGCGTCCCTCGCTCTGAGAACCAGTACAACGAGGACTACAACGACTACACTCGTCAAGTCCATAATTCCACCCGTGGAGACTGGCCAGTGGCCGAACCAATTGAGGAGTGGAAATGCCTTCGCTTCCACGCTCAACGTTTTTGGTTCTATCGTTCCTGGTTCCACCACAGGACGTTACCTTGGGATCACAATGACATCGCATTCTTCAAATCTGTCTCGGGATATTTCATTGATGACCACCCCGCTTCTCATTGGCCCAACACCTTCTCACGCATTTGGGTCACCCGGGGTTGGCAACTTGTGCTTTCTGCTTCGATGAGTCTCGACATTTGGAATCGATGCCAACAGTACGAAGATGCTCGTCAAGAAGAAGAACGCATCGCTGCTGAACAAGCTAAATTTTCCGCTGTTGAGCAACTTGATGACAATCCAGTTCCCCGTCGGGGTCTGAAACGACAGGCAAGAGAGAATTTGGAGCACCTCAATGTTCAGTACCAGGTGGAAGCTCTCCTCCACAATTTCCAGAACCTCGACGTATCTCAGGTACCAATGCTTCAGGGCCTACCCCCTCAACAACAAGATGTACTCATCACGGGAGTTGTTCACACCCTCACCACCTACCGTGAAGAACTCAATCAAATTCGCCGTCCTGATGATCAACCAGGCCCTTCTACTGCCTCCTCATCGGCTCCACTTGACCAGCTTCACACCGTGGATCCTCTCAGCACTGACACTGGTCTTCAAGTTCCTGTACCCGATTCAGGATCTATGTCTCTGAATTCTACCTCGACCGAGTCGCAAAACACCTTGGAACTTCCTTTTCCTACGACTCGACCTCCTGCCTAACATCGGGCTGATTTCCACCGACCTCCCGCACTCAGGACTATATTCGCCCGAGATCGAAAAAGAAAAGAAAAGACAAGAAAACAGTTTCGTCTCAATTTATTCTTTCCCTTTTAAAGTTCTTACTTCTCCTGCATGCTTCCATTTTCTCTCACTTTCTCTCCCTTATGACTTTTCCTTTCCGCAGCCATCGGCTCTCAAATTCCTCGCTGCCACCCCTCCTTGGTCCTCGTCCCTTACCTCGCTCGATGATATCTTCCCCTGGCCTTCGCGTACCAGAACCTTTGACAAATACAATCCCTACCTCACGTACCTCATGGCGAGAAGTCCGCCAACCGTTTGAAACTTTGGACATGGTTCCTGACCTTTTCACCGTCCGCTTTGAATTGGACGTCAGTTTACTCGTCTATCAACCCCTGAACTACATCACGGTGACCTTAGACTGCCAACAGATCAACACCAAGGAATACACAGTCGATGACCTCAAAGATGTGATCTACTCTCGCTTAGGTCAGCACCGCACTGCCTTCTGGATGGCCCTACCCTCGACCGGTGACTCTCGAGTTTGGGAAGTTCCACACACTTGCACCCTCGAAGACCTCGTCCTCTATTTCATCAACTCACGACGGGTACGTCCACAGGGCCTCTCCGCTGAATACCCCCGGGAGTCTGTCTCTTTTCCTTATCGACCTCTCCACACAGTCGCTCCCCGTCTTCATGATGATGCCATTGGTCAACTTCGACTCCCATTGACTGCCTACCAGACCTATCGTGAGATCCGACAGTTCTCTTAGTCTCACCTCACCTTCGGCATGGAGCTTAAAAGTGTACCTCCCTTCGGGGAGGCGTGTGTGTGTGTGTGTGTGTAACCCTTGGAATCATAGGGATCCTTCGGATTGTTTTGAGCTTTTAGCAGGGGGCAGTAGCCCACTCATGAGTCTACTGCCAACGAAGCTGCTCATGAGTTGGGAGGATATCGGAGCTGATCACTCCGACGTACCTGCTTGGTTGTGGCGTTGACAAGCTTTCACTCCACTCTTCTCGTAAAGGGCTAGTGAGTTCTGCAGATGTCCACGGACCGTCGTCACTTCGACCTGTTCGTCATCTCGTGGCTTTGGAACTTTGGAACTTTGGCCTTTAACTACAGGCGCTCAGGCCCCCTCACCTGGTTTTTCAGGATTTGGGTTTCTTAGGCTGGCGTGTGGCACCGCTATCAAGTCAGTACGCATATCCATGAGTGTGTGTGTTTGTATATGTACTATTGTTGAAACAGACATGATGTAAATTCTATTCAGCATGTTTGACACTTGAACGATCCCGCCGCAGGTTCAGCCCGCAGGGCCGTTCTGCCTCCGTTCAAAAGCCTTGACCAGGCATGCGAGGGCTGCTCTCGGGCCCCGACCCCTGCTGTGGACACCTCGTCTCCCATGTCCACGCGCGGGGCACGCCCATCGGCCGCCAAGGCCATGGATGCCTTGGAAGTAGACAAATGGGGTGCATATTTTGGCGCATCAAGTTGAGAGCCTTCTTTTGTAGGAATGAGAGCATCTCCCAAAGAATCATTGCCTAGCTAGTGCTCTGTATATTAGGAGGAGTGTGTACTATCCATGAATGGACATCAAACCAAGCTTCTTTTCCAAGGACTGCGATCCAAACTGCCGCTTGTTGCCCTTGCAAAGATCCTTTGAAAGCATGTGCAACGGGCATTTGGGTGTCCCCTCCGCCATGTCTAGTTGAACAGGACGATCCTGTGAATAGTAGTCCCGCAGCGCCTGCAGCAGTGAAACAACAAACACAAAACCAACACCTGTCAACCTGCCCAGTCCTCTCAAGCTGTGTGCCCTTGAAAAAACCTGTTTCATCTCCATCCATGAACTGGGCAACATCAACATGAAACTTCGAAAATGAACACAGGCAGCGCCGGTGGCGCCCGGGTAGCCGCTCGCCGGGTGCCTTGATGGCCGTCTGCACTCCTCCGAGGCCCAGCTCTAAATCTTGGTAGGCCTACCGACGGGTTCGACCGGACCGACGGAGGAAGAAGGAAAAAGGCGCCGAGAACGGGGAGAACAATGGGAAAACTATGGGAAACTCCATCTCTTTCCCCCAGCGGAAAGTGGGAAGGGCACCTATTTTTCTTCCGCATGTGAGACTGCTGCTTGTAATACTGTAAAGCCGGATGCCCCGGGGGGCGTCTTTCGCCTCTCTCCATCAGCGGGTTTGGGGAAATATGTGCACGCAGCACCTGCTCAGCACCTGCTGCCCACTTCACATCCAAGACATGAACCACCAGGATTGAAGGGAACGGAGTCCATCACCGCAATTCGAAACATCATTCATCAAGGACTTTCGCAATCACTGCAGTATGGCAACACCCCCAATCCCTGCCATCTGAAATTTGCCTTCGTGTGCTCTTGATGTTCTGCCTGGCATTCAATCATGGCCGAGAGACCTCTTCTGAAAAACACTTAGGAAACTGGTATGGGCAGGGATTTCATATTGGATCGTGCGGGCCCATATCGTTCACGATGATATACGTTCGGCATGAAGCAGAACGAACATGCTGGCAGAGTTCTGCACAGAGTTCTGCGTGGTGGCACCTGGCGCATTTCTGTGAGCTTCTGTTCGCTGTCAGCAAGATCTGCAAGCCTCGGCGGTACGATCCCGACGAGGTTCGCTCCAAGCAATCTGGTGGTGTTTGTTTCACCCTGTGGGGCGACTCGAACCGATCTTCAGTGTACAGAACTGCAAGATCTTGCGCGTCTTGTTTCTAGATGCTTCAAACGAGTTAAATGAATCAACCCTGCAGTGGACTGGCGTCCCTCTCCAACTCTCCGTCTCCCTCTCTTGGTCCCCCCCCCCCGCTCTCTCTCTCTCTCTCGCTCTGTCTCGCTCGCTCTGTTTCTCTCTGTGGCTTTCAAACCAGCTTTCAAATAGCGCCTTGCTTCATTCTAGCAAGCCATTGAACTCTTGCAGTGTCAAAGCTGTTCAGTGTCAGTTTGCCACGGGGTCTCCAACATTGTTGCCTTTCCTCTCGGCTTCATCGTTTCAGTTCTCACCACTTCGTCGCAGCCATGGTACTCTTGGGCCAAGCTTGCCAATTGCTCCCGGAGTTGAGCGACCTGCTGCATTCTCAACAGGCTAACAAAAGTCAGATGTTGCATGCAATATGCAAGAGATCTTCCAGCTTCTTGATCATCTTGTATGAGTCAGTATCTCTTCTTGCTAGGACGGTCATCTCATTCCCTCGACTAGGAATGCAGCACACGTCTGCAAAAAAAACGCCTGTGCCGTGGTCAGCTCCAGCGCAGCCTTTTTTCTTTTGGATTCGTCCTACAGCGTGCTCTTCGATCACGGATCGCTCAAAATCTCCAAACGACGCGGCCACAGACGCCGCTTGACTCGTCCACACGCGTTGGATGGGAGCGGAACCTTCGATGGAAAAGTGAACGTTCCACGCGCCCCACACATTCCTTCGCGGCGCGAACCCAAACCCGGCGCAGCAAAGCACAAAAACGATAGCGGAACCGTCCTCTCTTTCACCCAAGGTGCTCTTGGTGTGCTTTAACTCCTGGTGATAGATCAGTGATGATATGTGGAATGGCCAGACTGGTGAAAGCCGAAGCTACCGCAAGTCATGTCGGATGCGTGGGTGATGTCACCTGAATGAAGACATGATACAAACCATTCTACATGTTTTTGTTTCTGCTTCTTCAAGAAGTTGCGGAAAAATACTCCGGGTGATTTAAAGAAAATCAAATCATCTTCTGTTTACATGCAAAGAGACAACGAAGGAGCAAACATGTCGGCCATGGACGGAGTCTGGTCGCAAAACGCCTGCGGAGCTTGGTCAAAGCAGAGGTTCAAGGAAGGACGTACTAGCTTTTTGGACCAGTCTTCAATCTACATAGTAGCTTGCTACTAGTAGTAATGCCTTGTTACTAGTAGCGATGCCCTTGTTACTAGTAGCTTCTTGCTACTACTTATTGGACATAGTCGAAGTCCAAGTCGAAACAAGGTGGTCTGAGATGTGCCAAGATCTGTTGAACACACTACTTTGTCGTAGGACATGACCGTGGGCCTGCGGATGCTGATCGAACATTCCAACTGACTTTGTCATCCAGGGCCTAGGACCTAGGTCATAAAGTCAGCCATGAACCAGCGCCTTCTTTCCCTTCTCTTCTC